>WYDI02019652.1:0-47485 GCA_009867235.2 Psittacus erithacus | reverse complement strand
ATTCTATGATTCTATGACACATAGTAAAAAGATAAATACAGAATTTGGAGATTAAAACTTGACTGCTATTCTGAAACAAAATATTAATGGAGACAAACAACTGACTCCTGCTATCCTCTTTCCCAGGACAAGTGCTACATCCATTTTATTGTGTTAACAATTAAAACTAGCTATCTTGGTCATCAAAGAAAATTTATCACCATTTTTCAAGGGAAGATAAGAGGATGAGTTTTAAACTAATGAAGGACTTTTGATTTTAAAATACTGAAGACTGGGCTAGGAAAAGGAAAGCAGGATGTTCAACCAGTGACCATGTTTAACAGATGGATCTCTGTGACCTGTTTTAAATAGCTTGAAAACTTTGACAATGTTTTTTAATCTTTGACTGCACAATAAATTATGAACCGTGGTATAATTTTTCCATATGTAAGGAGAATTCATCAAAGAGGAGTTTTCTCTGAATGGTAAAAATGTCTTACCTTAAAACTTCTTAAGGTCTTATAAGAACTTTAACCCTGAACTTATGGGTTAAACATTCATGTAATGGGTAGAACATTCATGTAGCTAAAGATATTCATATATCTTTAGATATAAAGTTATAGAATATATTTGATCTATTCTGCAACTGATAAAGGGGTGAAACACACTTGGCACTTTCTAGACTGGCAACAAGCAGTTGGATTAGGGCAGAGTCTTTTTCTGACTACCAACAAAGAACAGAGGCGGTTCCTGTCAGCCAGTCTACCAGGAAAATATGAGCATTGCAGAGGCAGCATCTGCCTCTGGTTTAATATGCTGACCATTACTATATTACTGCTAGGCTTCATAAATTCCAGTTGCTTACCTTAGCTATGTGTTAGATTTATCTGAAAATCAGGAAAAAACAAACAGCCAGTAATTCAAATAAGATGCCCAGAAAAACAAATCATTATTTCATCAAAAGAACATATTTCTGCGTATCTGAAGTTGAGCCCAGTTGAAAACAAGCAGAAGCTGAGTAATTCTGCAGCGAATGACTCACTGGCACAGAAGGGACATACTAAACGTTTGTCAAACTGATGCTGAGAAGAGGAAGTTAAAGACAAGCAGAAAAGATTGAGTGGGGAGACAATTGTGAGAATATTCTACCTTAATACGAATGCCAGTGAAAACTGTTTCAGAATAGTCAAATGACCCATGCTTTTCTTTCTGGGTTGTAGCTTTTCAACACCACTTGATAGGACCAAAGACATGGATAGATATTTCTGCTGGGTACAGCCAGCACTAAAGCCTGTGCCAGATTTCTTCAGTGGAAGCCACAAACCAAAATAAGGTAATGAAACACATGGCAGCTATTAGGAACACAAGCCAGAAATCAAGAGCTGAGCAGAGGAGCAGAAAAGTGCAAGAAGCTGAAGTTAAAAGATATGAAAAAGAGCCATACACAAAAGTATAGAAAAAGAGACCAGTTTCAGTCAAGGAAAAAAAAAATAGAAAGAAAAAAAATGGGAAAAAAAAAAAAAAGAAGAAGAATGCCTCAGAAACCTAATAAAATATTTTGAAAGCTCTGAATCTCCAGCTGGGGCCATGACTGAGCAGGAAACTTGCCCCTAATTGATCTCAGTGGTCAAGACAAAAGTTATTTAATCAGATTGGTTAACAATGAAAAGATAAATTTTCTCTATCTGTGGTAATGAAGAGTTGTATAACAAAACATCGTCTGTATTCTGTATCCCCTGAAAAAAAAGGTAGTCATTACGTCTTCATGTCTTGCTTTTTATCTGTCTTAACTATGACTTGAATTACAATAATGTTACTGAGCATGACAGTAAGCTGGTGCCCGACAGTGAAAAATGAAGCAAAATCAACACCACTCCAATGAAAAGATACAGGACTAACAGGGGAGAAAGTCGCTAAGCCCACTTTAAAGACATGGAGCTGAAGAACACTTGAATTTCAAAAGTCTCAGAGGGTATCTGTGGCAGAACTACAGTGAAGGTGAGATCTTTTGAATGTGAGGAAGCAGGTGTTAATGCAACTGTTAAATTGCCTCTTTTTGAGACTGCTGTTTTTCAGTCATTGGAATATTTATGTTGCTGTTGATAAAAGAAGGCGGAAATACCAGAAGATATCTTCTCTTGGGATGATGTAGGGATGTTAAGCATGCTGAAGTGGAGCTCACTTTTCTCACCACTTGTGATCCTCCGAGTTTTTTGGACAGGCATCTAATAGGTGGAATGAGGAGAAGCAAGAAACAACTGTGATTTTATGGGTACATCATATTATCTAGAAGATATGACAATTTAGAATCCTCTCTTCAATTTCTGTTGAGAAAATTGAATAGTACCAACACAACTAAGAAAAATAAAATAGATTATTTTGTCTGCAGTAAGTTATTCTACAGAAAAACTGTTCTACAAATAGGTGTTACAGGATTCTGGGATTTGTTTTGTTGGGTTGTTTTTGTTTTTTTTTTTGATTGGTTGGCTTTTGTTTTTGTTTTACTTGGGTTTTTTATTATTGTCATTTGTGATTGTGCTAGTGATTTTGTTTTGCTCTGTTTTGTTTCAGTTTGGTTTTTAATTTGCATTAACTCGTGTCTCCACTTCCTTGATCTAAGCCTAACTCGATAAAGAAAGGACCAGCCATATGCATCTTTGTGTACTGAACTTAGCAGGCCAGAACTGGTAACAAAATCCACAGTGAATCAGGTACACTCTGTTAAATGCTTCTTGCCATTTTATGAGTCCCTGCAAAGCAATGCTTAAGGATCTTCAAGAAACAGCAGGCATACTGCACTTAGATGCTTTTTATTTTATTACGAAGTATTAAAACAATATTTTATCAGGATCCAATAAAATACATGTATTTCACCTTGTGCATCCTGAAAACCTGCTAAGAGAGTAAAAAAAGAATTAGTTTACCAGCTGTCAATCCAATTCCTAGCTAATAAATTAACTTCATTAATTTTATGGTGGAGCTTTACTGTTGCATGTATTATAGGTGCTGCAAGTTCAGTGTAAATATAACTAAGCAACAGGCTCCCCTGATGGCAACTCGGTAGAGATAAACAAATAAAATTTTTAAAATATAAAAACATAAAAGAAGAAGAGAAAATGGAGAAGAAAAAAAATGTATTTCTGCTACTAGAGTGTTCCATGATGTCAGCCCATTGATCAGCAGTAATGGAGCCAGGTACCTAGGGTGTGAGTCAAGAAGCATTTTCCTCCAAATAAAACAGCAGCCAAATGGAGATAGTAACTCACTAAAGCAATAAGGTGGAAATAATGTCAAGGAAAGCACAGAGCTACATATATGCTTAGTATTCTGCCAGGAAGGTCTGGGCCAGAGAAATTGTCTTCAGTTATCAGTGGTGGAAGACAACTAATCTAGCTTTAGTTGTTTGAAAGATAAGAAACTTTTTGTCTTTACTTCCTTTGTAGTGAAGAGGAAGAAAGAGAAGGAAGTCCTTTCATCCAGAAAGGTGTTCCCATCTATCTGTTATAATTATTTTAAGACAAGATGGTTTGCTGACTGAGCACCTCTCTTTCCATTGCATGTAGAAGTAGTTGACAAAACTACCTCAGACTTACACCACTATCTTTAAGATGACTAAAACTAGATGAACTGACTCTTGGTGTTCACAGCTGCAAGCCATAAGGGAGCTTTCCACTGTAGAATATACAAACAGCTGAAAAATGAAGTATAAAATGACCACAGTTTGTCCCATGTTCAGTGCTCTCTCTGCCTTTCTCAGATCACAGGAAGACTAGAGTCAGCCCATTGAACTAGGACCTCAGTGTTATTCACGGAGTTCTTACTGACTGCAACAAATGCCAAGAGCCTCAGATGATGGTGTACCTTTTAGAAAAACTTTTGTGCCAACCTCTGAGTATGAGCCCTGCTTTCATGCCACCTGGAAGATAATTATTTTCTCCTACGGTCAGACCAAGAAACTCCTTTTCAAATCAAGTATTAAACCCACTGGAAAAGTGGAAAAATATATGGTAGATCTTAGTTTCTAAAATTACATTATAGTAAAATGCAATCATTGGTAGCTGTCACTGAGCACTGCTCATCAAGAAAATCCAAAGACAAGTTATTGAACCTCATTCTCCCACTGAACTACATGGAAAAAATTCTCATTACTTTGCAGCACTCTCCTTGAGAGAAAAGTGTAACATTTTTGTCAAGAGCAGAGTAAGGGGTTTTTTTGCACCAATGATCCACGTCTCATGGTTGGTTTGCAGTGGGGTTTGCTCCCTTCTCACCTGCTGCCACCAGGTGCCACCTTGTAAAAACAGGCACAAAGGGAAAGTAGCTGGAGGAGTAGAATTCCAATTTGTAGTCCATGCTTTTACTCTTTTTGGGAAAGTGTGCGTGCTCCTAAAACTATTGTGGTATTTTGCAGCATTTGTTTGATACATGCAGCACTGAAACCAGCCTGACCAGTGAAACTCAACATCTCTTTGATTTCAACAAGAGCTTCTCTGTCACAGGTAATTAGCAGCTTAATAGGGCAATTCACAATGAGGTCAGAAGAGGAACATGAATTCAGATAGTTTGGCCAAATGCATCTTCCTTTATCTGCGCTCTAACACAAAGCAGTGTCCTCTGGAGTTGAAGTGCATAAAGGCATGCCCTGGGAACAGCCACTAGATTAAAGCTCAGGAGGCAAACTGTGGAGAGCCCTTAATGGCAAGATAAAAAACACACTTAAACAATTTGTCGATCATTTCCTGAACCCTTCAAAGTCCTGCAGGTGAAAAGAGAGTCTTTCATAGACTTGTGACACCTCCAAGGCTAAGTAGAAGGTAACCACCATTTTTCATTCCTACAGTTTCGAGTTTAGGTACTTATTCTCACCTAAGTCTGCTTTAGCTGCTAAATCCTCTTTTGAACCTAGCTGAAAGTTTATTTCAAGTTACCAGAACTGTCAGAAAACAAGGCCAAAATCAAGAGGGCTGGTTGAATAGCAGACATATTTACAGTTCACACTGACCTCATTTGTATATAAGTAAAAATTCTTCAGTGTAGGATTCAAATTATTATGGCAGAGCATAAAATTGTACTCATGAGGGCTGACCTCACTGTAGCTCTCAAGGTGAAACAAAAAACGGAATTGCCAAAAAGTATATTACAGTTAGCGATTAAATGGTTCTTTATACCTTCTTGGGAACACTGGGACGGACAGTTATGATGGGAAAGACATGATTACTTCTGATTACATGTACTAGCCCATTGCAGAGGTCTGATAGCAGATTTCAGCAGAAAAATAGTTACAATAAATATGCAACCATCATAAGTATCCATACCTACAATGCAATTGGGTTTTCTATCATAAAAATAACACATGGGATGTTCCTTTGAAAGATTATTTTTATATTTCATTCATTTATGTCATAGATATAAGGGTCTTCACAGCTCAGGCATTTAAAAGGGAGACATACTGAAAAGAAAAAGGTTTCCTTATGCGAGGCTTTTAAAACAAAATTAATTGACATTTGTCATGGTTTAAAATACCAAAACATGCAGCACAGTTTATCATAATGGGTTACTAAACTTCATACGAGGAGAGGTGTGGGAAAGGACTCTTTGTTTGCTATCTTTATGGTTGTGACTGTGAAAGGATGGACTTCTTAAAATTATATGCAAAACAGGGGAGCCCTATCAGACTATTCCAGTCTGCATTTAAAGCTTGTTATACTTTTGTACTTGCTGCCTACATAAGTTGGAGATGCATGGATACATTCATGCTCAGCTTCATGGAGTTAGTTACATGAATCAGGGAGTAATATTTTGTAAAGCAATATATGTTGGGACATTAGAAAAAATCATTAGGAGAAATAAGTATTTGAGAGGTGAAAAGTATGCCCAGAGTTCTGTCACTTGTAAGATAAATAAGGAAAAGACAGGAATATGTGACCATGAATTTTACAACTGCAGCCCATGCAACTATCATTCAACAAACATTCATTACCACTATTAATAATGTGACATAAAATGGAAAAGAGCAGACAAGCCATACAGTTGGCAGATATGTGAAATAACAGATGGTACTTTAAATGGTGTGGGGGAATACCCAGCAGATACCAATACTGCCTGGCCATGGACCTGGTATTTATATACGTGAATGAGACAAAATCTGGACCTAGTAAAGACCCTGCATATATACACTTGTGCACAATTACTTCTGTATCTGCTAGGCAGACCATAATTATGACTATGACATTCTCTCTCTGTTGACTGGGATATGTTCTAACCATGTTCAAACTAGGGCTTTAGCAACATAGCCACATACAATCCTGCTTGGGAGCAAAAGATGGCAGGAGACTGCCAGGTCCTCCCCAAATGTGTGCTGTTTGTGACACCAACAAACAATCCAGTTCTTGCCTGCGTCTCAAGATAAAGAAATACACTACCCACAGTGTGTTACATAAACTCAATACAGCTTCCTATGTGGGATAAGGGCTATATTGTTTGTAAGTAAGCACTTCTTGAGAGCACTTTGTTGATGGATCCTGGTGCATTCATATGTGAGCGTATTTTACAGTTATCTGTACACTGCAATCCATGCAAAGTAATCCATACAGCTGTAAGCTTATCCCACCTCACATTAATGACCTTAATGACCTTCTTTTATTCTCTGTCATTTAAGAGAAAGAAGAAAATTTAAATATTTCTATGATCCTTTCTACTGGTTGTATAATCTCAAAGGTTGCTGAAGACCAGAAGACTCAATGATAGACCATTATTCTTTCTTAGAAAGACACATGCACCCAAAAAAATCAAAGCTGTTTGTGTCAATGGTGTTCCACTTTCGAGAAAAAGTTATACTAATAATAACTTCCTAAAATCCACACAGTTCTGAAGCCCTAGGATTCCTTTCATATTGCATGGGAAACGACTATTTCTAGACTTGGCTTGATTGTACTGACTATAGAAACCTTTGATAATGTAAATAGGTACATAAAGTAAACAGTACAATTACATTACAACAGATAATTCTTATGAAATGCTGCTAGGGATAGGATAAAAATTGTGTCAAGGCTTGCTTGAAGCAGCTCTCATATAATCTAGCTTCACTTAATTTTGCATGCACACAACTGTCAAATCTCTGGTTGATTTTGTAGGCACATTTTAAAAAATGAACTTTGGGACTAATGCTAATTTTGCAGAAGGTAGTGAGGCCTATTCCAGAGCACTCAGAACTAGAGCTTATTTTCAAAGTGACCTTCTGATATTCTTATATTGGAAAAAACTGTTTCTTACTTTTTTTCCATTATAATGCAGAGTCAAAATACTACAAGTATGCAAACAGTTGTGGTGATGTGCCCCTGCCCATGGCAGGGGGATTGGAACTAGATGATCTTAAGGTCCTTTCCAATCCTAACCATTCTATGAATCTATGATTAACCCACATCACTTCAGAAGGCTAAAGAAATCTGAATGGTATAGATTATTTTAATGGTATCAGTATCTGACTTCATAATAGCCTCCTGACCTTCAGTTCCAGGCCTACTAATTCTTAAATATTTGCAGCCTGGTCAAAGGAAATGGGTAACTGCCATCTTTTTGGCCATGAGAACAAAGAAATCTTTGAAAACTTATGCAGTGCTTTGAGAACAAATTTTTTTGTGGGGGGTGCTATTATATGTGCAAGTTTTGCAGCATGGTTATTTCACAGTAGGGCAAATTTGGGTAGAAAAAATTCTGATGTGGATTTTCCCTTGAGTAAAAACAGTGAGGAAAATTCTATGGGAATTATTGTTGATGAAAGTACTTATTTTCTTCAAGTAACAATTTTCTAAGCTAACCTCATTGCATGGAAAATAACATGACTTTTGGTGATAGAAAAGCAGTCATTTCAACCTTTCACTTCCCTCAGGGATTTTAGTCCTGCCTCTTAAATTCTTTTTCACCATTACAGACTCTTTTGGGAGATTTTTTTATTTGGGTTAGCAAGTAGCCAAATCTATTTGTATTTGAACTCCGTCATAAGCAGAATACGTCATTGCCTGTGCTTCTCTGAAAATGATCCATTATGAGTAGAAGCACTGTGAAAACAGCTGAATTCAGTGAGAGCTGCAGATCTTTACTTGCCACACAAGTCATGATTCTGTGTGCAAATACGGCCAGTTGACCAGTGTTTAGAATGGATAACCCTGAATATTGCCTCAATTATTTAATTTTTATAGTCAAGAAATAGGCATGTAGAGTTCTTATCTTCTACTTAGGCTTTGGGGAAAATTCCTGTAAGAACAATGAACGGTAGTTAATATTTTCATGGCTTTACTTGCAAAGAAAAAAGTGTCTACAGAATAATGAGAAGAGCTTAAGCTTGAAAATTATGCATCTGTTTCACTGCCTTTCTTTCTCAATGGAAACCTTTGTAGTGCAGTATTTAATATTCAGGCTAACTTACCACATCAAATTAGTTTAGTAATTTAATTCCAACACATTCTATTTTACCCATTTTGCTTAGTCCTGCACAAGAAAAAGACACTTGAATTAGTCTGTGTATACTTCTCCACCTACTACTTCTGCTGTCAGCTTTTTAGGGCTCTTAATGGTGAGAAGATGAAATTTTGTCAAGTAGGGAGGAAATACATTTCAATTTCCCATCCACTGGAAGAGTACACTGAGTACTGAGTGGTTCAGAAAGAGACCTCTAGGGAAATAGAGCAAGGTAAAATATTAGTTGCTAAACAGTCACAAAACGTATTAGGCTGAAAAGGAACCACTTCAGAAGAGGCTTGAGTCTTAATAACTACTACTCATATTTGAGTCCTCCATTCAGGAACCATGAACCCTCTTCAGGAGGTAGGTCCATCTTTCTTCAGATTAAGATGAGACTTCATTACAGCAGCTCAGAGGTTAGAGTTGCCTGGCAGTAAGGCAGAGAGCCATTTTCAAATCTCTGTCTTAATGTCAGGGCTAAGGGCATCATATCTACTGCATGGCTCAGGAAGGACCAAGAAGGGCAAGAACCTGAGGTTAATGCAGCTTCCAACTCAATGAGCAGAAAATGCACAGGTAGAGGCCTCAGGCAAAACTTGCCAGGGTATGTCAGTACATTGATGCACTCAGGGCCCTGACACTGAAATTTTCTGGTATTTGAATACAAGTTTCAAATAGCTAAAAACGTCAGGCTACTAAGACCCTTTGTTAATCTCAAGCTCTTTTGAAAGATATTATATATTATAAAAAAACAATTTAAAAATAACAATTCTTGTAAAAAACCCCTATCTTAAATGGCCCAATCATTATCCGGAATTAAAATAACAGTAAATGGCAACAAAGGCATTTAAAAGGCAGCAAATTTCAATACTGAGCAGTAAAGGAGAGTGACAAAGCTTTGGCAGTAGAACAGACACCACTGTCAGGAGGATTTATAGCATTTTGGACAGAAGAGACTTGAATTAGTCTGATTAATAGATCCTTCTTGGAAGAAGTGCTCTATTGCAAGGACTGTGACAGACCATGAACTTTCCCATTTCTGATTTAAGACCCACGATAAATGTACGTGTGTACATATGCATCACAAGGATTGTTATTTTATCTTGGGAACTTGAGAAAAATATTTCATTAGGCAGAAATGAGGTAAATGATGTAAATATCTTTTGTCAATTATGAAGCTACTTTCTTTAACATGTATATAACAGTAGTGCAATATTTAGGTAAAATACAAACAAAACAACCTTTCTTTTGTATTTTTAAACTTGTCACAAAGTCTCAGCCACAGTGTCACTGCAAAACATCCTAATGTTAAGTGTAAGAGAGTTCTTAAACTATTTCCTTAAAAGCTATGTTTCCAAATGCACCTAAAATTATAAAGAGCAGAAAGCTAGACCTACAGTCTTTGAAATCTTTCCATTATTTCGAATTTTCCAAATTTCGTTCAATTTCGTGCAATACCCAGCTTTTCCTCTTCTTTGAATCCCTCCTTAATTACAGTATTACTAAAACAAAGAGTCCAGTATAGCTTACCACCTACTGAAAGAAGGTACACATTTTCATTTTGAAATATCACAAAGGAAAAACCAAAACAAAATTTGAGTTAGGAAAGTATAGGCAACACTTCACCTCTTCTTCCCACAACTTTTTACCATTTCTTCTTCTTTTGGTTGGTTTACAGATTATCTGCCACTGTTCTAAGATCTTGAAAAAAACTCCAAAACCTTTTTGTTTTGTTGTCTTTCTCATATTATAATGAAAATAAATAGCAACAGCAACCCACTTTAAGAATGCTTCATTTTTACTAATCATTTTACATAGAGATGGCCAAGTAGGCAGAAAATATACTTACTGAATTCAATGGATGATGCATTTTAAAGTACCATGGAATTTACTAATTGCCTAACAAACTGTTCTCTGGAGATGTTTGCATATAGGAAAACACCATGTTTCTTAAATCATTTTGGGAAATAAATGGAAATCTATCCTTTTACATAGTTGCTAAACTAGACTAGTGCCCACAAAAATGTTTCAATGTACGCAGCTCAGGAGATGTAGAACCAATTTTTTTTGTTTAATGGCTGAGTCTGTTTCAAACTGAAAAAGCCTGAAATGTTGATCTTTCTTTTCCATTGGTGTGTAGAGGATACTGCCTCTCTACAGATCTGTTTTAAAGTTCACTGGATTTAAAAAAGCTGGATAAGTGAGATTTAGTGCAAGATTATGCCACTTCTGAAATGGAAATGGGTCAAAACAAAGATTGGAGAACATTAGTTTCCTGAAAAGTCTTACATCTCATTCTCTGTAGGGTGGGAGAAGTTAGTTCTTACCACCATTTTACCAAAACTCTAAGCACTAAGCACAATTACACAGCTGGACAGAAAGTTAGAGGATTATATCTACCACCGGTCTTTCACCTATCCTATCACTTCCTACACATAGCGTTACAAAAACCAAAATTCTTTTGGATGGCATTTACAAGCCTCCACTTATATAAACAAGGTTTGTGGTTTAGGTTTGTTGGCTTTTAGCTGCTGTTGATTTTGTTTGTTGTTTTGCTTGTTTTGTGTATTTTTTTAATGGTTATGCCATTTTTCTTTTAAAGACAAACTATCCATTCAGATTGTAATAATATTTTCTCCCTTTGGAATAGGAAGTAAAACTGAGAATAAAAAATGGCTCTCCCGAACTTCAGCTTTGATCTTTTTAAAAGTTGCTCAGAGAGTATTTTCCATTACTGCAGATAGGCCATCTCAAGGCAAGAAGGCCCATTGTTAAGCAAATCGTCAAGCCTGTTGTGAGGCTGGAGGATGCTGCTTCACTCCCATTTAGAATTCCTGTTACATCTGCAGTGTGAAAAAAAATCTCAACTTTAAATTCTTATGGCAAGTTTTGCTGTATTTGCATAAATTCATAGTAAAAGATTATTATTACCTGGACTATTTTAGAGAAACATATACACTGGCTACACAGTACAGTGTCTCTCATAGAAATGAATGTTTCACATTTATATACAAAAAATGGTTATGCATGTTATACGTCTTCACTAATCTTAATAACGAGAGAGGTACTGCTAAGGTGAAAACAAGATTACATGAAAAGTATATCTCTGTGGTCATATCTATGTGTCACAGAACAAACAATAGAGGTAGCTTTCATAACGTCCTTCAAATATCACAAATATTAAAATCCTCAGCATGTGAAAGTCTGAGTATTAAGTATTCCCTATGCATTCTCCGTATTTCTGGAATTTAAACCTTACCCAACTCCCTCAGTTAGACTCAGCCTGCAAAAGATTTTCTTCTACAGTGTAGTAACTGAACTTTGCATTTGAAATAAAAATCCAGCAACCTGTTTTGAAAAGCCTGACACAAGTGAAGCTTATGACAATATTGCCACTGCCCACAATGGATTCAGGATCTCATCTGTAAGAGATATATACATATAGTTCAATATTTCAAATAGTAGTGCAAGGCACACTTTCAGAGCATTTACAGAACATGTGCTTCTAGGTAATAAAAAGAAATAATTTTACTGCATTTCTTTCATTTCTTATTTTTAAATGCAGGTAATGGAGCATGTTTCTTATACAAAAGTTTTAAGAACAGAAAATTTAGATTTGTTAATATCGATATAATTCGTAAATGGGACATTTTGATATTGTAATTTAATTGGAAACAAAAGAAATAAAAAAAGAAAAAAAACCCAACAATACATTTTTAGTGTCAAAAATGCCCTCTTATGTAAAACAACTTTTTCTAATGGAAAGCTGTATTTTACATACTGATATAATTGTGTCTTTCATGCTTGTGTACAAGGCCAAGCACAGTTTAATGTTAATCACACACTTATCACTGAAAAGCAAACCATGAAGACATTCTTTAAAACATACTGATGAGTGGGAGTGAAGTTAAGCTTTTAAATCTTTGCAAACAATAAAATTTTAGTCACTGTATAAAACCGAGGTAAGAAATATTTAGTCTTCACATAATGTAATATTTAGCCTTTTAATGTCAAAGAGGTACCACATTTTTTAAGATACATATCTGAAAGAAAATTTTTGACTTCACCATAACTAATGGCTGAAGGCTTGATTCATAAAATCATATAATAGTTAGGGCTCGAAGGACCTTAAGATCATCAAGTTCCAAACCCCCCTGCTATGAGCAGGGACACCTCACACTAAACCATGTCACCCAAGGCTCTGTCCAGCCTGGGCTTGAACACCGCTAGGGATGGAGCATTCACAACTTCCCTGGGCAACCCATTCCAGTGCCTCACCACCCTCACAATAAAGAACTTCCTCCTTATATCCAATCTAAACTTCCCCTGTTTAAGTTTTAACCCATTACTCCTTGTCCTGTCGCTGCAGCCCCTAATGAAGAGTCCCTCCCCAGCATCCTTATAGGCCCCCTATTAACCTGAAGACTTTATTCATGCTCAGTTTGTACAGGGAAGAGGATCTTGTGATGAAAGATGCTATATAAATGTTTTATGTTTATTTTGATTATTACTGTAGCTAATATCTGTTACCCAGTTATGATGATCAAATGCCTCTTCAACCATAAACAATGCAGTAATGAAATGACAAATGCTTTTCATTTGTAAAATTTTTATTTGGCTGATTAAACAATTAGAAAGCGTATCTGCAAATATTAAATACATCTTCCTTTATCTTACATGACAATGCCAAAAAATTTGAAAAGGGTCAAGCTCTACTTCACTAATCATTGGGAGTGAAAGTTCCATCACTGGCCCCTGGATAAAAGTATGATTCCCAAATATGTCATTATGGATCTACCTAGATAAAGGAATTGGTTAACAAAGGATGTAATTGTCTATTAAAAAAGAACAATAAATAGGATTTAATATTTTTGTTATAATTCTATGCATAACAAAATAAATGTTTTCTATTGTCAATTAATTAAAAATGTGGCTATGGAGCACTCACACCTTTCTGTCACCTTTGCAGTGGAATAAGGCTCTCATTTACAATCCTGACCAAATTTAAATTCTGTTTCATTTAAGAACATTAAAAAGTTAGTGCCTCTAAGGACAGAAATGTATTTTTGACATACATATGACAAGATGGGAAGAGTAACAAATAACAGAATAAGAAATGTGAACTGTTGTTCCATAAAATGCGTAATTAAAAAGAAAAGGACACATGAAATTCCCTTTTCATGTTATTCAAATAAGATTGAGGTGGCTGGGGGAAGGTGAGGGAAAGGAATCCCACCTCACCTGGCTATAACCAGGGGAGGCACAAACAAGGAGGGACAGGCAGTTGTAGTTGTTTCTAGATGTCAGTTCACTCCAAAGCTGAACTGTCCTCTGAAAGAGCACAGATTGGAAGGAAGAATTGATAAGTTCGGATAAGATATTTGTTTAGGTTTAAGGCAGCTAAAATTTAGTAATATCAGTTTGGTTTTTGCAATCATACTGCAATTTGTCTTCAAGCTATTTGCATTGGCAGTCTTTGAATTAATTACAGAACACTGCTAGAGTGTTATGAAACAAAGACTGAACAACATAGAAAATATGATGTATCGATTCAGTTAGGAATAATATTTGCGCTTAATATATATTTATTTCCTTCCCAGAGCTTGCTTTTCCTTTTGCTGACTTTCAGTTGCTACATCAATACACTGAGATATATTATAAAAGGACCCAAGAAGAGTATATTTTCGTTAACAAAGAATTGCTCGTGAGACTGTTCATGGTTAATCTATGTCATAACAAATTAATAAAATGAACATTAAGATTTTGCTGTCCAGAATCGGGCATAAAAGAGATTCAAGTCCCATAAGAATACTGCCACTGGGAAAAACAAAGCTTTAAGTTAAGTGGGTGAACCAGCTGCCAGTCTAAGTAGCTCTAAGGGTTCAGGGATTTTTCTTTTTTCTTAGTAAACCACCATTAGTAATAATTTTTCAGAGAAAACTGGCTACTATTTAAATAAGCAAATAATTCCGACTTTAAAGTGCTCGTGGGCATAACAAATGGTATATCCAGTGAAGTGTCATCCTGATGGTACCATGAGGTACGCATACAAAGCAATCTGCCACTTCAGCAATAAGCAAGGAGTCTAATCTTATAGTACACAGAAGACTGAGAAGCCATTTTAAAGAAGAATTAAAGGAACTGTACATCTCTCAAAATGTACAATCATATTATATCCACTTGGTTTGGAACCTTGTTTATTTTGAAAATCTACAATATAAATCTGTACACAAAAATGTAGGAACACAGCTGCAGGACATAAAAATCAAGCTGTCCAGAAGCACGGTCATACACTTGACTTTTTTCCTGACATAATCTTTTAAAATTGTAGTAAATATTTTTTAGATTCCCATAAAAGCGTGGATTATTGGCTGCTTTATGGAACAGGGGTAATTTGTTTGGTTTTGTATTTGGTTTTTTGTTTTCTTTTTTTAGGATGTACTTAACAAGCCAGCAACATCACATGAAGCATATCCAGAGAGAATAATTTTGGACTACAATCATGGTCATATTTCAAGCTAAAGCAAAGAAACGATTTGGCTCTTCAAAAATGAGTTGATTTCAGCTGATTTCCAACAGAAATAAAGCTATTCTCATGGAAAACTCAGAATATAGTTACTTTTCCAAAAAACAGAAAAACCTCTTAAGTTAAGGGTAGTTCAACTCCAAATGTTCATACCAATTCCTGAAAGTCTGGAATTCCAGCTCAACTCTTATAAGATATTCAGGAATAAATATAAAAGGAGTTTACTTAATAAACATTGCTAGATATTGTAAAACTGTCCTGGAAAAAATATAAGTACCAGGCAATGACTTAGAATCATAGTTTTGAGTAAAAGGAGCTTCAGAATAATTTCAGTAATTAATTGGGACCTAAAAAGCACAGAATCATAGCAGTCTTATGAAGGTACTGCATAAATATGAATTTCCAATAATATAAATGCACACTTCTCTTGTTTTTCTCTTTACATTCCACCGCAATTGAGCCTAATTTGTGCAGCAATTAGCTTTTTGAAGACCTGCAGGGAGAACAATGGGTTAACAGTTCAGCATGCAGGAAAGAGTCTTACTCAATTTTTGTTACTATAATTCCAAGTAGCACACTGGTTGATTGAGAGAGACCTTTAACAAAGAGTGAACTGTACCTTTAAATATTTGGTTTGTGGAGAGACACAACCCAGAATCACTGTTTAAGCAAAGCAGCAGTTCAGTACATACATTTAGACAGCATTGTTGATAGGAAATTAGTGCTGGAATTGTATTGTTACTGTGTTCCCAAGTGACTGATTCTACTAAAAACTTGCTTGTAGAAATTTAAAATCATCATAGTTGAGACCTATGACTATGACATGAGCATAGTTATTACCATATGGAGATAATTTATTATGAACTTTGTAGCAGTTGAACAAACATCATGACCCAAGAAACCCTGAAATAGAGTTGCTGGGATTTCTTTTCATTTAGAGTGACAATTTAGTTGTGCAATGTTGTCATCAGTTGATATTAATCACAGAAATGACATGTTTTTCACTGAGAGCATTCTTAAAAATGATTTGAATATAGACCAGGAGGAATGAGTTTCTAAATCAAATGATACAAACATTGAAAAATGGTAAAAAATTGATCTGAAAGGAAGGCCTTACATGACTTCTTGTTGTTTGGAAAAGGAAAGTACCAAGGATTACGCCACAGGCAGCTCTGTGCCAAAAGTTTCTCTACACGATGATATATGCTTAACAATTTAATATAAAAAATTGTCTCATTTGGGAAATTAGAGACTGATTAAACTAAGCAAATTAATCTTATAAAAAATTAAAACATTTATGAAAAAAGCTACATAAGTAATGAGTGGGGTTTTAGTATTAAAAAAGACTGGTTATATTCCAAATCTGCATTTGGTTTTATCCAGAAGACTAATTAAAACATGAATTTTGGTTTGGATGTGACAGCTCCAAAATATTGTGGCCTTTGTAAGCAAAAGCCTCTAATGCCAGAAATATTGCAAATCAGCTGCTATATCTATTTTTCTAGTCCCTTGCATAGTCCCTTAATAGTACATTTTGCAAGATTAGATGTCCTCACATGATTTTACCCCCAGGCCAGAAAATAAGCTTCCACAGCTAAGGGTAATTTCTGGTTCAGCCTAAGTAGTGTTTGAATATGGGAATTAAAGGGGAATCATCAGTGCAGTAGTTTTGGTTTTTTTCCAAACAACAGATGAGCTGCAGATCAATGAATATAAGACCTACAACCATTTCCAGAGTTTTGAAAACTGGGAACAGCTCTCCTCTGGTGAAGGTGCCCTGAAAGTTGGGATTTGGAGGAGCTCTAAATCTAAGTTTTCATTCTGTCATTAAATAATTATTGTAGTGTGGAATTCTTCCCTCACCAAGAGGATCAAGTTTAGCACCAGAGCTCATGCGGGTTTTGCACTGTTAGCTAAAGAAAGCACTGTTTTTATTCTGGGATTTCTTTTGTCCTTTGGCCAAGTGTTATGTTGTCATTCAGTAAAAACCTAATTTATTTAAAATCCGATGGGACAGATAATTTTTTTTTCTTTTTTTTAAAATGCACTTCAGACCCTGAGTCATTTTGTTGCCTCAGCCTCTGTCACAGCTTCTGAGCCTGTGGCCAAAAGTTCACAGCCTTCAGGCTGCTTTGCTGCATGTCAGTGCCAGAAAAGGGCAGCCTGATTCAGCGAGTGCATAAGGGGAAAGGAGAAGCAAAAATTAATGCCAGGAGTAGAAAAGGCCTGAAAGGAGGGCTTAAATCAGTGCCAAAGCATTGACAGTGTAGGCGCACTATGAGAACAGGAATGGGGGAGTCTGCCCTTGGGCCAGGCAGGGTGGATCTCCACAACTAGGGCCAGTCCCATGACCTCTGGGGCCTCAGCTGAAGAGGTCCTAGCCTGCCTGTCCTCACTCAGGGACATTGATCCCAAGATTATTTTGCAACTTATATGTGACCTTTCTTCTTTTTTTTTTTTAAGAAACTGAGACAACGGGAAATGCTCACAAAGGACGTATTTACGTTCAAACTCAAAGGTTTGACAGTAAGAGTAGGACACACCTCAAAATTTCAGTCTCCTAAAAATGTTTTGTGTTAAATTTAAGGTCACCTGCATTCCCTGTGTAGTCCCTAATATGGGACAGGCACCTCAAAAAGATACTTTACTGTTGTGGCTCATTGTGCTTTTAACTAGGATTTCTTTCTAAGTTGCCAACCTGGAAAGGTTGCGTTTGACTACAGAAGGAACTTAGCCAGCTTGGGTAGAATCTGAACTCTCAGGTAGCTAAAGGGGTGTGAGCTAAATTCCGTTTCTCAGGGTAAGACTGGCCAGAAATTGGTTCATTCTCAGTTTGCAGTGGTTGGACTTGTTGGCATTGGTGTAGCTCTGCTTTTCTTCAAGCATCTGATTTAAAATACTTAGTTTATTAAAGAGATAAGCTTACTCTGTCACCCTAAGTACTATTTCTTTTTGCTTCACTATATTTTACTTTTAATTCTTCAATTAAATAACAAAAATTGTAAACCTCAAAAAAGGTGTCAGCAACATAGGAACAAAGAGATATATAAAACCCTAAGTCCCTTTCTGACACAGACAGCTATAATTGAGCTCAATTTTCAAAGCAGTTATTTTCTTTGAAATTATTAGACATAATCTCACCTCTTTACTGGGGCATAATCTTATTGGGACCCCCTCAGCCAATAGCCCTCAGAATACAGAGGAAAAAAAGTTCAAATCGTATTTAAAGGTAGAATTCCTAGAACTAAGAAATATTTGTAACTCTTCAGTTATTATCTCTGCAATTAAATATCAAGCTTCATAATTATGGCAACAAATAAGTCTTTCCCATATAAACACAGTCCATGAAGAGTTTACCCAGAATTCTGCATTCAAAGCCACTAGGAGGGTTAAGAAGCATAAACATTTTAAAGATGATGAAATATACAAGCCTCATTCAGTCTCAAGGTGACAAACTTTGCTTTGCTTTAGAAAACAATCATGAGATTATCTTTAAGTATGTGCGCAGTTCCAGCGAATTGAATGGTATTCCCCAGATTCCTGATGACATTATGAATGTGGAAAGTTAAGGACATACTTAAGTGTTCAGAGATGCCACAGTACTCACTATATTCCTGAAAAGGAATCTGAAATGCAGTGAAGAGCATCTTTGACTTGAAATTTTACAAAGGAGAGGCTAACTGTAGCTAAATGTATTATATCATGTGTTAAGACAAACAAAACCCCATCATTAGGCTAAAAAAGACAAGTTTAAATGACTTCCTGACCTCTTCTTATGTCTTCCACCGCCTTAGTATTGACTACATGCTTTAGAACATAAGTCCCACTCTTAGATGCCTAAAGCATCCTACAGGATGCATTCATGTGTTTTCTAGAAAGAAAAAACAAATATGTGTTTAGAGTTTAAATTCTTTGGGGATTGGATAATGTGTTTGAATGTGGTTGTAGGCACTGATGTTGGCTTTACCTTCAGTACAATTTAGAAATATTAGTATCAGTAGTCCTGTCTCACTTTGTCCAAAATTATGAAGCAGTTTGCTGTTAAACCAAATAATTCATCAGCCAATAGGTGGCACTGAAAGTATTTAACATTTATCTACATAATCTATTTTCTTTTAGGTGAATTCACATTTCCCTCAAGTAAATGGCGTATTATGCTCACAAATTAAAAGCCAAGGCACATATTGAATTCTGTCATTAAAATTATTAAGTATTTTTAAATAGTTGGAAAACTAAGAATTTAAGCAATTCCCTGGAAATATGAATAAGTGCATCATACTACTTCTATCTTTGTCGAAACCAATTTTAAGGCAGGAGATCATTTTGAGTTCCTGGCACCAATGACATTCCAGGGAGGATCTTACTCTGAAGTTTGAAGTGTAAATATCTGTGGAAGCTGCAGCATTCCAGGAACTGGCTAATACTGTAGCTTTTGTATGCTGCATGTCAATTTGTAATTTTTTTTCCAAGCTGCTTTCATTTTTTGCAGTCCTCAAGGAAAAAAAGAGAAGGTTTTGTAGCAAATGTAATGTAATTTCTCATCACTCATGTTTACTTGAATTTTATTAGGACAAATTTTGCAATCAACCTCTTAATTCTCTGTGATAAACAAGCTTATAAACTATTCTATCATCAATAGAGTTAATGAGACATTTCAGATCAGATTTCCAAAGAAACATGCCTTAACATATTCATAAAGAAGCAAATTTCCATGTTAAAATTTTGCTAACTTTAAATATTCTTTGAGCAAATGTGGTTCAGAAGATATTATCAATGTTTTGGTTTATGCTAAGTGTAATGCAGTTGTTCCCTGCACATATGCTCCCTCCTAATTTTTAGTATATATATGCCAAGACATGAAATAGATATGAAAAATATGCCAAGATGGCGAAGTAGGAGAGATTTGCTCTGAAAAAAATGTAACCTTGTGCTACAACATAGAACCTAACTATTCCATTTTCAGAGTGCTTCTTTACCAGCTTTACATAACAATTTGTCATAAGGACAAATATAGGCCACATAGGTTTCAGCTGTATCAAATAAAAAATGTGGAAGGGTTTATTGAGTACAATGTTGCAGAGGACAAGAAACAAATAGCATTGAAATAGAAGTATGTCCAAAAAGGATGGTAGGTAAGGATAAACAGTAATTTCTGTGCTGCTGTTTAGTGCTACCTTGCTTGGCACTTCGGTAAATTATGAATAATGTTAACATTTGGATCAAAGAGGAGAAACCCATCACGTGTCAAAACAGAAACTATATTTTGCTTACAGTAAGAGCTCTACTTTGAGATTTTCATTTACTCAGCTGTATCAACGCACCCTAATTACAAGCAACTAGAAGCTTTTCATATATGCCTGCTTTCATAATTCCCTGCTAGCAGGAAAATTTAAGTACCTTTAAATTGCAGAGCGGTAGAACATAAGAATTTAATGCTACAGCACCAGGCCTAAGCAATGTATAAGACTTTCTAGCTTACTTGAATTGGTTTTAGAGACCCATGCCACCACAGTTGGTCATGAGAATGAGTGTATCATATCAGAAAGTATTTCTAGTACTTCGTTAATTTGAAGTTAGGCATCGTTTTCACTATTCAGAAAGCAAAGCAAGGAGCTAAATCCAAACCAAAGAAGACTAAACAAGGATGTATATTCTATAGACCTGAAATTGTCATCCTTCTCAGTTACTTGGAATATGAATGGATATGAAAAAATGAAAGACCAATATTGTGTTTATGAAAGTTTTCCCAGGTTATTCCTGTAACACAATTTTTAACTTAATATTAACCTATACCTTGCAGTTATAAGCAAAACGAGAATTAAGAATTAATGAATTTGTAAATATCCTGGGAAAGAAAAGTATAGAACTTTACTGACATCTGTGTTTATGAATATCTGTATATTTATGAATAACCATATGAATAATTATGAATAACCATAGCATAGTCACAAAGCATAAAATTAAGTTTAAAAATTGCATGTCTTGAAAACACCATATCTTCTTTATTAATAATTTTCCACTAAACACATTATTGATTCTTTCTAGATACATACAAAACCTAACTAAATGAAACGTTTTGATCAGCCTTCAGATAAATTATCTGCTATTGATTATTTTACTATTTACAATAAAATTGCAGATCAGATATTATAAGAACCTTATGTATTTCCAGTTACTTTAACACCTAATTATTTGCAAATATATATTTAAGCAGATTTTTAATGGAACATTAAAAAAAGAGAAAAAGCTAATGCTGCAACCTCCCTTTCAGGGTTCTGAAATCAGTGAGATGTAGTATCTCACTGGGCTGTGTTCATGAGAATACTCAAAATCCTGAGCCTCCCATGAAAAAAAAAACCCTTACCCATCAACATTTCATAAAGAACTTACTAATTTTGATAGTTTTCCTATTTGATGATTGCATTTGCACAAATGGTACTCCATAGAGCTTCTAGCAAAATACTGTAATGTGCCAGGTTTCCTTAAGTAAATTTCAGTGGTAACTATCAGCTGTGCAATGCAGCTCAGGTTATTCCTTCTTAACATCATGAATTTCCAAATGTGCAACAGCCTCCTTTTTTTGGTCCTCTTGGTGAGTATCATGATAAGACCTCATTAAGCATGTGAGATTCTTCAGAAATTGATGTATAAACCTGCCCAGTTGTACCCAAGCAGTACTTACTAAACTCCCTGCACTATTTATTCTTCCCAGACATCTATAAGCATCTGAGCACCAAAGGAGTATTCTGAAAATATACTGAGGTTTGCCTGGAATAGTGGTCAGACGCTAAGTGTATTTATACAGCTGATTTCACCGCAAAATATATTCCTCTTGGGGTACCTAATTCACCCTGCCGGACCTTGGGGATCCCTTCATCAGAAATTCTTTATTCACATGGATTCTGTCATTGAATTCCACTACATCTGAGGCAAGTTGCAAACAGTGATTTCCTGAAGATGATAATCCATTATTTGTTTAAATGCTAGATTAAACCTTTTATTTCCATAACTGTTTCTTTTTCATAAATAAATTCTAAGAACAGAGCTGATATCCTAGGCTTAACTATAGCATAGGATCCTGGTCCAAAAATAAATTGTCGTTTAAAATTCATCTTCTATTGGACATGTTATTTCCCGTCTAACCTGTGCTCACATTAGTATAATGTAGCAACATACGATATTAACTTATAAGTAGAAAGGTTATGGTATTTTTTTTCCGAGTAAGATTTTTGTACAAAGCCCTGTCAGGATAAGAGCACTCTCAGCATACACTTTCTTTATGTGTACTACGCTGATGGGATAATATGTAGAAACCATGACAGTAATTGAAAAAACATCTTAGATTTACATCAGTTGGAGAGGGGTTTTGGTTGGTTGTTTTTTCTTATTTTCTACACCCCACATCTCTCCCCTGCACCCTGTAAGTAATCTAAACAACTCTAATTGGGATTTTCTGCTAGTTTAGAAAGTCTGAAGTCATTACTGCTCCTTGCATATAGGTACCACAAGTAGAAGTCTTCTAGCTAATGAAGGAAACCAGATCACATTGTAATGTAGAAGCCAACAAGATGCTGTCCAACAAGGACATTTGTTAAAACTGTCATTGAAATGTCACCTGCTGCTAAATGAACAGACACAAAGTAGAACATAGTAGGTATTGTAACCTACCAGGGCTCTTTATGATGGGATGGTCATGCTAATACAGAGAACTACTAAAGAGAACTATTGGGAGTCTCCAATTATCTGCCAAAGATGAGATTTCACCTTATGCTACAGGGCATCCACTTCGTAATTAGTGATGGGAAAAATTCAAAGCTATTTGGGAATCAGCTAAATGATAAACAAAAAGCAATAATCATTTGTTCACAGAAAGTGAGACAAGGTCAGCAGATAGCAGGGCCAGTGCACCTTAAGGCAGATCATTGAAGAACAGACTGGAAACTCATCCATAGCACAGCATGCTGCTTTTGGACATAATAGCAGACTTCACATAAAGTATCATTGATTTTTGATCCAGCATGTGGATCTACCCTACAAACCCAAGTTATACCAGCAGGTTTCACACACACTTGCTGGCAAATGGTACGGCCTTCACATGGAGGTGTACTCTGGTGCCAAATGTCAAGTTACCTGTTCTATATTGATTTATCAGAGCTTCACAGTTAACACCACTGCACTTGAAATGGCATTGTAGTTTCCTTCAGTCTTATGCTAGGAAATGGCTATACACTGTTTACAAAGGGCTTCCAGAGAAATTTAGGCCAAGGCAAATCTTTCAGATGGTAGGTTACACTTCAAATCCTTAGAACCTGCCAAAGTTGTAAGAAACTGAAGTTAAGCTTTTGAAATGCTTGTGAAATTTAACTTCATAAGCTACTCCCAGGCAATTTTGTGTACTAATAAAAACTTGTAGGCACAAAAGTCATTTAGAACTAGAATATTTGTTTGATCCATGTATAATCAGCTTCTTTTTTCTTTTTTTTCCAGTAGGGGAATGTATTCTTCAGACACATTTGTAGAAGAATTTAGAATTTCTATACTACTGTTGGCCATTTGAAATTAGTAACCCTCCTTCTGGCTTTCTAGCCTCCTTCTAGCCTCCTTCTAGCCTCCTTCTAGCCTCCTAGTCCAAAAGGAAACTGGCACATAGTAACATCCATCATAAATAATGAATGGACCAATTTCAAAGTGTAATATTACATCAATATTCACACTTTTTGAATATTGATATAAATTGGTTTAAATTGACCAGATGCTCTGAAGATGGCATAAACAGGTGCAAATTATTTCTTTCCTGGCAGCAAATCCCATTAGTCTTTAGAAAAGATGAACTATAAGGGAAAGCAGCTGCTTGTTCCCCTTAGGGACTGCCTAGAAAGGCACCTCTAATGTCCCCTGGGAATTTCATAGGAGTGCTGAAAATGCAGAATAAGCTTGGGATCAGATTTTTAATCGACACCTTACCTTGACTGACTACACTTTTTATTAGCCATTTCTCAGTACAACGATTCTGTCACAAGATTAGCTATGCTATGCCCCCTTTCTAAGGCCTGTTATTATGTCTACAAAAGTAAATAAAAGAGGCTGGGGCCATTTTCTAAGCTCAAGGGAAGGTGATGTCCTAGTTCATATTCATCTGCTTTAACACCCTGTTTCCAAAAGGAGAGAGAAGTAAAACTGTCAATTTTCTTGAATATTTCTATTTGATTCAAAATCTTTACAGTCATTGTGCTGTCAATTAAATGATACATACATTCACACACTAGTGCTTGATTCCACAGGGTAATTCTGTTTTGTTTACTGGTATGAGCAAAAGCCTTTTAGGACAATGAAGTTTTTCTCTTGAGGTCTGATTTCATATCTTTTCTGGTTTGCATCTGCACATTCATCCCACGTTCTCTTCACCTTTCTTTGCGAATCAGTGACCAGCTTTCCAGAACAGATTTCTTCTCTTTCCTTGATTCTACAGAATCACATCTGACCCTGTTTGGAAAACAGGCTTTTTTCTAGTTATACTTAACTCTTGACTATAAACCTAGCATAAAAACATAATTAAACTGTGGCATGAGTAAAGCTGCAATGCAGTTACACTTTTATGCTAATTTTACAATATTTTTATGCTACAGTAAGGATTGAACTGTGTATAGTGTATGTGGATAGCTGGCCTTTAAAACAATTATATGTAAGAAAATACATGGCTCAAGGGAAAGAATAATAGCATGGGAATTGCTGAAGCGACAAAGCAAGATCATGATCAAACATAGCAACTAAACAATGTAGGAAAGTTAAGGGGAAGGAGTGAGGCTGCATTAAGAGGAAAGGACTATTGAAAGCACTATTGGAGCTCTGGTGCTAACAGGGAAAATTGAAGATCTTCCCCTCTTTACCCTCTCCCTACCTTTGACAAATTATCAGTCTTCTAATCTTGTAATTCTTTATAATATTTGCACCCTTCTCTTCACCTCGACATGCATGTAACAATTGTTTTAAACTTAATAGATCATAGAGATATTAACATAAATAGCCCCTGTATGACTCTGAATGAAATCAAAATCATGAAATCATGGAATCTTTTAGGTTGGAAAAGACTCTTAAGATCATCTAGTCCAGCTGTTAATCTAGCATTGCCAAGTCTACCACTAAACCATGTCCCTGTGTACCATATCTGCACTTTTAAATACCTCCAAGGATGGAAACTCCATCATTTCCTTCAGAAACTTGTTCCTATGATTTCAAACTTTTCAGTGAAGAAATTTTTCCAAATATCCAATCTAAACCTCACCCGGTGCAACCTGAGGTAATTTCTTCTTGTCCTATCCCTTGTTACTTGGGAGAAGAAAATAACACTCACCTCACTGCAACCTCCTATCAGCAGCAAGGTCTCCCCTTTCATTTTTTCCAGGCTGAACCACCCCAGTTGCCACAGCTGCATAAGTTATCTTGAATATTAGTTTCTATACCAGTGTACTGTTTTTGCTGGGATAAACATAAAATTTCTCCACAGTAGCTAGTATGGGGTTATGTTTTAGATTTGTGCTGACAGTGCTGTTAACACAGGGATGTATTATCAGTTATTGCAGAGCAGTGCTTACACAGAGTCAAGCTCTTTTCTGGTCCTCACACCACCTCACCAGCAAACAGACTGGGAGTGCACAAGGAGTAGAGAGGGGACACAGTTGGGACAGATGACCACAACTGACCAAAAGGATATTCCACATCATATGATGTCATGTTCAATATATGAAGTTGGGAGAAGAAGGAGGAAGGAAACATTCATTTGTCTTACCAAGTAATCTCTACACGTGATGGAGCCCTGCTTTCATGAAGAGAACAGAATACTTGCCTGCTGATGGAAATTGGTGAACAAATTTCTTGTTTTGCTGAGCTTATCTGCATGAATTTTGCTTTACCTATTAACCTGTTGTAATCTCAACCCACAGGTTTTCTCACTTTTACTCTTCCAATTCTCACCCCCATCCCACTGAGGGGTAGTGAGCAAGCAGCTGGGTAGTGTTTAGATGCTGGCTGGGGATAAACAAAGACAGTCAGTTTTAATCCTGTTTTGTATGCAGCGTTTGTTAGATAAGTTGAGTTCTTTCTGAAAATTCATGAATAGATCATACAGTAAATGATCAATTAATCTTTTCTTCTTTATACCCCCACCCATGCCTGTCTGAGGCAAAATTATTTCTTTACTTTTCTTCTGAAAAAAAAGTTGTCCTTAATCATTACATGAATGCATACTATTACTTTTGCTAGTAGAAGAATCCTGTATATTGTCTGAAGGCATGCATACAACATATACACATGGAAATCAGCTTCCAACAGCGATCGTAACATTTGCATCAGACTGCAAAGGCTTTTGAAGCTTTCCAATTTGCATAACTTAGTGGAAATAAGGCATAAATCAGTTTGTGGAGTTTGCATGGCTGTTCCTATGTGCTGTGGGAACAGCAGCTTCACTTCTGTATTCCATACCAAAAACCAGCTCAATAAGTGAAGAAGAATACATGGCTGTAACCATGTATTTGCAAACCATTACAAATGCACAGGGTATATTCATTCTCCCACCTCTCTGAGTGTTTTTGTTCTGTATGACTGATATTCAGACAAAATCAAA
Source organism: Psittacus erithacus (assembly GCA_009867235.2). Lineage (NCBI taxonomy): Eukaryota > Metazoa > Chordata > Aves > Psittaciformes > Psittacidae > Psittacus > Psittacus erithacus. The sequence goes on along the minus strand of WYDI02019652.1, from coordinate 20,900 downwards.
TATAAAATGCTATTGCCGCAGTAGCCATTCTGCTTCCTAAACACACAATTTACAGGACAGCTTTGGTGAAGACATGAGCCAGGCTTACAGGAATTTTACAGAGAAACAGAAATTGCCAGAACTCTCAGTGTAAACAGAAATAGCAGGAGAAGGTAATGCTATGAGAATAAATATTGGAAATGCAACTAGGAAACTGGATGAGGGCAATCAATTTTAAATATTTTCTCCTCTGCAAATATAAAAGCATAGAGTCCCCTGTCTCTAAGGCACTTAGCTTATACCTTACCAGTCACTCAACACAGCTGCCACTGAATAGGCATTGTACAAAACCATTTGATTCAGAGAGCAAATGTGTGAAACTAAAGTAAATAGCTTGGGACTTACTTTTTTTTTTTGGCAGGTCAGATGCCAATATAAGAATGCTAACTGTCTTTCCCCCAGTAATCTTGTGAAGTTGGAAGTTCCAAATCTCTCTAAAAGCTACCATCACCAGGATCCTCCGACATCCTTTACTGAGGCCCTATTATCACATCTTTTCCTAGACTCTGCTGCACTGGGGTTATACGTCCACAAGAAATTAACAGGGAGGGAGGGTGAATAACATGCTGTACAGCATGCTACCTACCATACTAATGATGCTACAATAGCCCAGTATGCTGAAAGCATATTTGAGTTTCATAACCAAAAGATTGCAAAGAACTGATGTACCTGTCATTACATTAGGACACACTCGACCTTTCTGTCTCATAAATCAGGTACTCCTTTGCAGCCAAATTGATGGACAACATTAATATGGAATAGGACTTAAACTCACAGGGGGAAGAAACCTTTGAGAATCACTGTGATTTCTAAGTGCAATGGCTTAATGGCTCTCCTATTCTGATAAGTAAAAACAACTGTAAATAATACAAAATGTAAAGTAAGCAAAACAAAGACATTCAACAATATAAGGCTCCCCCAGAACTCCAAGTAATAATTCATAAGCAGTCATTCGCAAAGAGACATGTTATTGTCTGGAAGTATTTCACTGAGATCTGCTAGCACCACTCACTCGTATCACATATAAGGTAGATTTTATAGGGGGTGAGATCTCCATTGATATTGTCTCAGACCAAAGACCATTCCATCATTCCACACCAAGATGGAATCCCCATACTAGAGAGTGAAATTCAGATTAAATACTGAATTTCAGGCCAACTTTAATTATAAGGAAAAGAAATGTGGAAACATAAGTTATCCTTCAACAGCTGTTGCTATTTTGGTTTGAAAACTCCTGGGGAAAAAAAATGCTTCATTTTTAAAATGGTGAAAGAATATATTAAGCCAAAGGGGAAAAACAAAATCTCATTTTAAGTAAAAATCTAATTCACTAGATGATAATTAGATGTTGCATACTGCCCTTCTTGTGTTTAAGGAGAAATTGATCACAGATTTGCAAGAAACTAGTTTAGTCATATGAACAGACATGCAGTACAGTCATAGGGTTGGAAAGATTAGCTGATATAATTAGCAAATATGGTAAACCAGATACTTAAAATAGAAGAAATTCCAAAATAAAAGAATGCACCTTTTAAAATTCATCATTAACGAAGAATATACTAATAACCTCCTACCCAAAATAAGCAGGAAAAACAATGATCAAGTAACAGCGTAAGATCCAAAAGGTCAGAAAGAGTAAGAAGTGTAAAGAAAGAAAATTTTGCAACCAGAAAGAAGCATCTTTAAGAATTAACTTTTCCAGCCCCTCAGACAACTCACAGTTACCCAGTGTAACAGCTTTTGTACAAAACTATACTGCACACATTCCTAAACAAAAAGAGGCTCCTATATCAGTATGCTATAATTACTCAGTTAGAGAAACAGCATGAATGGGAACACTTCAGCAGTAACACTCAAGGGCTGTGTTCATATGCCAAGAAGAGATACAGCTGAAGGCAAATTACAATTTGAAGGCATGCCCACGTGCTCCCTCAGCTCCAGCTCCATGATCCAAGCTGTGAGGGAGGAATAAAATTAAATAAAAGGCCTACAAGCCGAAGGTCCAAATGCTTCATTATTTTTTCATGCAAACTCAAAAGTCATGTACTAATCTCAAATATATTCTGCAAGATGAACGATCTGGAACTAGCCAGGGGGTTAAGAAGTACAATCAGTTTTGGGGTTTTTTTGAAGCCTGCACTTACTATCCATAAAAAGGAGTGTATAACCAAGGTCAGGACCCGAGTAAAAGGCTAGAATAGAGTCAGTGCACTGCAGGAAGTAGTACGACATGAGACAGAAATCTGCCATGAAGAAAAACACCTAAAAGAGATATTTAGCACACAGAGGAACTACATAAGCAGCCAGCTCTTCCAAGGGAAGAAATTTCCTTTTCCCACCTACAGTGCCTTCCATAAATAACTTCCTCGTGATGTTAAAGCTGCACACTGTGAAGCTGTGTGGAAAGAAAGGGTAAGTTAAGATAATTCTGTAGGTTTTTGGTATCACTGCTGTTTTAACACTGGTATTTAATATCAATCTTGTTTCTTTAATCTTCAGACCAGCCAAACTACATATACGAGAGCCAAACTGCTGTTAGGGCACAGCAAGAGATGGCTGCTCCCTCAGGGCTCCAGAGCCAGGAGTGACATTTGTGCCAGTGGGACCCCAGTGGGGCTGACCACACTGTGCAGGGTTGGTAATAGGGTCTGCAGACAGCCCTGGGCTAAGCAAGTGATGAACCAGGTCTGAGGTCTATACAGGCAAATCAGCCAGGAGAGAGAGCCAGAAGCAGGCCTTGACACAGGTACAACTATGTCATACCTTAAACCAGGACTGCTAATCCCTGCCTAAGCTTAAATGAGGGTCATAGAGCATGGGCCCCAGGTGAAGCTTGCTGGGGCAGCTGTGGCCTGTTAGTGCCCTTAGGAGCTTTACTGCACCAATCCAAGCTTAATAAAAACTTGCCAGAGAGACAAAGATCCTTAGCACATTTGAGTTTCTCACAGGTCTAGACTAGCCAACATAAGCATCAGACCTGCAGAGCAACTCACAGTGCTCAGTTCCCTTATCTGAAGATACAGAGTGCTTCTAGACTGTATGCTCTTTTGTAGCTTCTGCAGTGAGTCATGGGCTAGGCAATGGGCTTGTATAACCCAAATGTAAACCAAAACATATGGAGTAACTATATGAAAAGTCAGACTTTTCACTTAACAGTTTTCACAGTCCGGAAAGTAGGAATGGAACTGCACAGATGCTAGAACTGGAAAAAATGAAAAGGGAATTTGTCTCTTCTTGGCTGCCTTTGGTACATCCTGCTTCTGCAGGATGCAAGAAATATGGAGACGGAAGCCTAAGCATTGGCTTCAGAGGAGACAAGGTCCTCATTGAGGAAAAACGGGAACAAAAAATGGATGGTGGAGCAGATTAGGGTACAGATCTTGTAGAGAAGAAAATGGGACTAAAGAATATCCCAGGTAGGAAAGAGGAAAAGCAGGAGAAAAGGTGTGGCAATTAGCAGGGCTTCAGGGAACGGAGCTGCAGAGCAGAGGAGAGTATATTTGACAATCAAACAGGGGAAAGAATACAAGTGCAGTCAGATTAAGTTCACTAGAATTAGACTTAAAATCAAAGATCAAGCTAAGCAGACAGAAACTGGCAAGCCTCTGGGCAAAAGAGTGTTGTTAGGTGGCTATTCATGTCTGACAATTAAACACTGATGCTGAATGGGTGCCCCATTGCTCACTCTAAGTTCCCTTTTTCCTCAGTACAGCTCCACAAGGCCTTGGTGCAAACCAGACATACCTTGGGTTTGTAGGCAGGAAAGCCAGACACCTCAGCAGGGCAGGAGCTGCAATGGACACAACAGCTTCCTGTGGCATTCAAGATCCAGTAACCAGCCCTTCACTTGCAGCTGCCCTGGAGGTAATAAAATTTTTGTCCCTGGAATCATTTCTAAGGGCAACTTTTGTTATTTATCAAGCAAGCTACAAATATTTTTCTAAGATCTGAGAGGAGGAAAGGTCTGCACTTGTCCTTGTATCCAAATTGGCCCTCCTTGCATACAGACGTCAAACCAGTTTTACAAGAATGTACCTGAGGTGTTGGCTTGCAACACAAAGTTACACACCACTCGTCCTTCAACAACCCTTTCCAAAGAGACAATACACACCAGTACATATTTGCTCTGTTTCATTACTCAGCACTTCCTCTGATCCTTTTGCGCTCTACAGTTTGTTCTTTTTCAGAAGACAGGCGCACAGGTTCTACCTCTTTCCCATCTCCTTTTGATGGGGGCTCTGAAAATGTGTTTTATATTGTTCATATAGTTGCTTTTGCTTAGCTACCACTTCATCAGAATAAGGCAAAATTCCTCAAAAGCCACTAGTTTCTAAGTCCATATTCTTCCATTTTATTTGAATTTGAATGCTAGGCATATAACCCCAGGTCTATGCTCTTAACAGATTCAATACACTGTGCCCATCTTTATTCCCCCTCCATATATATGCGCATATATATATATATGTGCACACACATGTGCCCACCAAAGAGTCTTATTGTATTTACAACAGCATACAATACTATTATTTTTGGCTAAATAGTTGAATGGTCTGATATCTGATTTTACTTGAACAACACTGAAGTAGGTGAAACGGATTCAAGGATGTTATTCTAACTTGACTACAAACTTAGCTGACATAATTTTGTGTTTAATATTTGTATTTCTGGAATTATCACGTGGAAAATAGCAACTGACTATCTGATATCAACACAGGATAAAGTCTGTTATTCTTAAATACAGCATAATTTGTGTCAGAAACATCTGAAGTTGCAATAAAGGCAAGATATTAATAGCCATCAATATCTTCATTTGATGGAATTTGATTTTATGCTGTGGCTTCTGCAATGATAGACCATATCCTCTGAGAGAGGACTGTCATACCTTATGGAGTACTTTTTCTGAGCAGGTTCACCAAGTTCCAGTATCACACCCCTATGTCTTCCTATTTCATTTCTGTCTCAAGCTGAAAACAAATTTTCTGTATCCACAGTCTTTTCCTCTTTCTGCTTGTAAATCATACAATTGAAACTGAAAAAGTTTCTGGAATCCAGAAGCCTTTTCTAACTTCTTTTCTGTAGCCGTCTTTCAAAACTCATGACCTTTTTCTACCAAGCCTGGTCTCCCTCAGGAAAAAGAAACTAACACATTTACTTCCTTGCATACAGTACAGCTAGGGATCTTTTTTCTGCTTCTGCTCACATCAACACTCATATTCAGTCCAAGCTTTGTAAACATATGCTACCATTCTCAAGAGATCACCCTGCCTTTGTACAAGCATGCCCCCAGGCCTCTGTTTGCAAGCATCAGGTGACAGCTTTGTCCGGCACTTACTGCATTCAAATATCAGGACAGTTGCCTTCTGTTTGAATTGTGAAAGAATTTCAAACTCCATGTTTTGATTGGTATTTCTTACCTGCTCTACAGCTTTAAGAGCTGAGAGAGGCCCTTAAGAAAACAACTGGACTAGGTAAAAGCTTTCCCCAAAGCACAGTGTTCCTGCAAACTTTCGTACATAATTTTATTTCTATATGTCAAGGAATCACCTCTATCCTATTGACATTTATGCATATCCCAGAACAAGACACTTCTAATTCTATGGTTTCTTTAACTTTATATTTGTTGTCGCACTTTAAATCTGCAACATGAACAATTTTCAGAGTTTATCTGAACATTTGGTTACATTCCTGCATTGTTTCATCTTACATTAGAATACCCTCCATGACATGCTTTAATAATCTGAATAGCTTCAACTATTTGTATCTTTTTGGAACTATATTTCTGGTACAAAACATAACTCCAAATGTAAGCCAGCAGAGCCACAGTTCACCAAACAAAGTATTAAAAGCCTACGGAGTTTAAAAATAAAGTTTACAAAGGAAAAAAAAAATCACAATCAATGCAGAATATTGAACACATATTGTTTGCCAGACAAATTTCTTCTTTAATAGCTAGAGGGTTGGTATTTTTTTTACCATAGTTGTTCAAAATCTTTGTGACCATGTGCTCCCATTGAAATCTAGCTACTGAAGAAATAAACCATTAAACATGCTCTTGAACCCTCTACAGATGTAACAAATCTACCTAAATTGTTATTAAGATTGAGACATTTTTTTTTTGAGCATGGTAGGACTAATTTTATTATATGTATTCCAGGATAATTGGGTTCTCTTATCTGTTTCATATTCTGCTGATGCACTATGTCTTCTATTGAAGATGTCTTTGAAAGATAATTTATACTTCTAAAGATTTCTGCCCTACAGTATAGCCTTTTTCTTTCTTTTTTCTTTTTTGTACTAAACAAAGTATGTTTGATCTGTTGGCCTCAGTATTTCTTTTTCAGAAACAGTTATAAAATCTGTCTTATCAAGTTCTGATTTATCTTTGCACCTATCTAAAATCACTCAAAGTAGGAGTCTGAATCTTTGAGATCAGGATTAATCACCAGATTTTAAATTGTATCTCAAGAGAAAGCAATAGGTTGCTTTCAGGTGTCCATGTATACTCAACATAATGTTCAGTTTTGGAGATGTAGCTCTCTTGAATGATCTGTCAATAAATTTTCTATGTTTTCTCCTGCTGCTGCTGTTTCTGTGCAGAAAAGGTGCATTTCATTACCTTGTAGATACATGGTGTGTTCCACTAGAACTTGGGTACCTCTCAGCTGGTATTCAGTTGCCTAAAATGCCTGCTAGCTGTTCCCCTCACTACTGTTTGTCTAAGGCAGAAATAAGTGCAGTCATATGCAAGAATTCAAACAGCAATCCAAAATTCACAGATCAGATGAAAAGAGCGGGTGAGGGGTCCTGGAAGATATTAATTTTAAAAACTTTCTTATTTCTTTGGAGTGTGGCTGATTCATATTCATTATAGTTAATATCTAGAAAATGAGTGATTACTGATAAGATATTTCCAAAACAGTTTTTCCTTTTATAGATCTGTCTCCTGAACAGGCAGAATTTGTCTATATGCAGAGGTTGACTGAGCTGCAGTCTGTGTGTGCAAGCTCAATTTCACAATAGTGTAGCATATCTTAAGAGCTTATGCTAATGTAGATAAGCACTAAAACATAGATCCCTAACACTGGCAAATTCTTCATTTCCTGAAAGGGCTTTTTGTTATATAGCCTTCACTGTTCAAAACAGGTAAATGAGATTTGCCACATAGGCTGAGCCACGGATCTCCTTCTATTCAACTATTTAATGCATTGCTGGTTACATTTTATTTTGATTACTTGACTCACTTCACACATGAGGCGCAACCAGGCCAAATGGACCACCTGATCTTTGATTACCTCTAGAAATTACTCCCACACTGCACAAGCAAAGTTAATTCACAGGAGCAACATACGCATTGCATTCACTCCTTCCCTGGAGGTGCCAGCAATGAGCCTCAGTTAGGTGAGACTAACTCTCTTTAAAGCACTTTTGATTATTTACAAATCCCTATACAACTATGATCCACTTTATTTTAGCAGCTGTTACCACTCTATTGTCCATGACAATACACTCAGTTCTAAAGACTGCTAGTTTGTGGGCAATTGTAGAAAGTAATCTGAGCTCAGCAGGTGTCTGGATTTTAATTAATTTTTCCATGATTTAGGATCTTCAGGATTATTTCTTTCTGAGACATGAATCATAAATAGTACTTGCCACCATTAAAAGATTTTTTTAATTCTAGGCAATAAATGTTTCATTCTCATGATTTTTCTTTTCAAAAAAGGAATAAAATGTGCTGTTTCAGAGATTAAGAATCGTCTCTAGTCTTATTGTTAAGTTCTTATTCCTTAAGGATAAATGAAATATAAGCAAAGATCTGAATAGAAAAAAGTGCATATTTTTAAGCTGCTGGTTCCATAATTTAGAACCTAAGACAGCTGTACTTAATAAAATGTATTAAGTCAAAATAACTTCTTTCTGCTCATACTTACTAATGGTTAGGAAAATTAATCACACCCTTATCTATTAATGGCTTTACAATAAGTCATATCTGCTATATACTTAATGAATCTTAAGCACTGGCTGAAATTTCCAAATGGAACAGTAACCAAAGATAATATAACCAACATGAACTCAAAGACTCTTTATTCCTATATGAAACTTTGAACTTGTCCATGTTATCTAAAAATAATCAGAATGCATTTTTCTTTGGTAACAACACTGAAAAATATCATAAGGGAGTTATCTCAGACTAAAGGAAGGTAAAGAACAAATAAAACTGCAATTGCAACATGCAACACAAAGTGTCGGTGCAAAGTGTCCCCTCTAGTAAATGGATACTGTGAACTTAAGGGTTCGCAATTTCAGGTTGTGCATGTTCCGCCTTAGCTTCACTCAGAATTTAGTGGACAGAAGAAGTTACAAATACAAAGTAAATAAAATATTTTGACATTTTGGGTCAGATTCATTTGATGAGCAGCCGCTCTTGAAGACCAAAACCATCTCAATGTTAGGATTAATCTGGTGTCCCTTTATTGCAGGTGAGGAAGCTGTTATTTAAATACAGATGTTGATAATGTACTACTAAATAATTAATTATATCACGGGAAAGATACTTTACATGAGAAAGAATAAACACGTAGACCATGTTATGAAAACGTCATTGAAAAGACAGAAGCTGTTGAGGATCCAGACTTCATGAGATCATGTAGGATGGTGGACTACACGCTATGGTACACGCGAAATATTATCCTGATATGAAATAACAGCATTATCCAGAAATCCTGAATATCCCCAGACACTGAAAGTTGGTAGTACTTTTTCTGTGTAGCACCACTATTCTAATCACACAGTTAAATGCCAATAACACCAATCTAACTCTACAGTCGGCTCCTTAACAACAACTGTAGAAGTATTGTATTCATATGCAGCCTCTGTGTTACAGTAAAAAGGCAATATTAAAAAAATTCTAACTGGGGTATTTTTATTATTTTTTCAGATACATGTTATTATCCACCATGTACTTCTAAAACTGGATTGAGAAAAAAAATATTATTTGGAGTGCTGTTGGGTAAAATCTAGAACTACAAAGGTTTTGTGCTCCATGAAATTAATGTCTAAAAAGCCTGTGGTTTTTGTTTTCTCCTTTGCTTTCTCTCTGTTTTAATTTTTTTACAGCCAAAAGTTTTATTAGATAGAGTTATTCTGTTAATTACAGTTGTGCAATTTTAATAGCTGTTCCTGCAGATAGAAACTGGAAATTTATTTGTAATTATCCTGCAGCATGAAAACACCTACCTTGCATGTTATGATCCAAACTGTGTGGCAATCTGGCATTTCATTTTTATAATCGTATAAAGTTTGAAAACTTGAGCAAAGTCACACACAGATTTTCCAAAGATACCTTTTTTCTCTTATTTTTTTTTTTTAATCACTATGTAGTGTCTTTCCAAGGTGAAAACTGGAGTATTTATTTTGTTAAGTAGGAAACGATTCGATTCCATGCTCAAAAAACTCCTTTACCTAAAGGAAGACTTGCACAACAGTTTGAAAACTGAAATGTTTCTAAGGATTCTCATTTTTTGATGAATCATGTGTTTATGACCTTCCTTAGATAGCTTTATTCATGGGTCTCTACTGCCTTTTATCACCTCATCAGTAATCATCCCTTGTACAATGTCATTGCATGAGTGTAGCTGCGCCAGGGACGAATGATGCATTTTCATGTATTCTGTTTTTGCTTTCACAGGCTGTACCAAATCCTTGATCAGTTATCATAGTCTCTTTTCATGTTTTGCTGGGTTACTGGTAGTTTGGCAATATGTTTCTCTCTCGAGTCCCAGACTTATCTCTTAGGACAAGCAGTACAAAACTGTTGACTTTTCCCATACAAAACAATGCCACAGACATCCCCAAGTTCTAAAGAAATCCATAAAACTATATTTTATTTTTGGGCTAAATCATCTGCTGAAATTCTTGCAGATTCTGTTCTTGATCTCATTCCCTCTAGTATTCACCATGTTTCTGCTTCCTACTGCTTACTCCCAGGACAGCTATAATCTCTCTGCCAGCAGCACTACAGAGAAACCCTTTGTGTCTGTCATCTACTTCAGATTCCAACCCCAGAGCTTTGAATCATGAAAGTATCTTCTGACCTTACCTTATTTTTCTTGCTGAATATCATGCATTCTTCTCACTTTACTCTATTCTACAAACTTTTCCATGCCCTCAAGGATGTATAGAAACTACTAACAGCTGCATAATCCCCCTGCCCATTTTTCATACTCTGCGTAAAATGGTTTTTGGCAACTTACCTTGGCACGCAGCAAATTCATGTTTGTTTGTATCCAAAGTGTGTGGTACATGATAAATAAATGCCTGACAAAAATATTGGATTTTTTTTGTCGTTTTTTTTTTTTTTTTTTTTAAACCAGGATTTAAATGCCAGTACAGTCATGTTCCTTTCCAGAATATTTAATCCAGTGACTTTCACATATCTGAAAACAAGGAGTTGATGTATAGGCAACTTAAACTTGTGAATATCAAGAAAAAATAATGCTAAAATATGTCAGTGAAGTATCGGCTCTACCCTTTCTCCCCAGCTGGCAAAATCCCATATGCATTTCATCTGGATTCACTGTGCTAAGTTCATTGATATTGAATGGTGAAAGGATTAGCTGGAGCAGCTTGGCAGTATGAGGAAGTCTGGATCTCAGCCAGTACTGGGTGTATTCAAGGAGAGAAAGGTGTATGTGTGTCTTAATCCAATATCAGTGCAAAGAAATTCAAGCCTTTTATTGTCATGGATTTTTGAGTGCTCTGAGAGCAAAAATCTTGCAGGAAAATCAGCTTAATTTATGGAAGTATATAAAGGGATTGTAAAACATTGCATGTTTGGGGTTACTTCCTAGCTGTAACCTACATGGGAATAGCTTTGACTCATGGTAGTACACTTAGCCACGTGTTTTTTATGTTTTTATCCTTAAAAAGGTAAAAAAAAAAAAAAAAGGTGTTAGGAATCATGCTAAAGTTATCAAGGAGTCTGTTTCCTTTAAAATATGACCTTGTTGGCAAAGACTAAGTGTATAGACTCTGTATAATGTGGACTTTTAAGGGCATTGTGCAAAGATCACAGATTAACAATTTCACGTCCTATAATTCAGAATTTTCTGGTTTTAAAAGATTAAAATTCACTGACCCTCATCCTCAGGGTGGGGCACAAACCCACTGGCAACCTTAACTCAGCATTAATGAATCACTTTTCTCAGAGAATGAATTGAATTGAAAGAACAATGTGGGTTTTTTAAAGATAAATGTGGCACCTATCACAAAATAACTGCAGTGTCTGTGAAGTTGTATCTGCATATAAATGCATCTGCAACAGAACTCTGCTTAGATAACTGTTGTCATTCTTTCCGTCATTCAGATGAAACTTTCCATCAGGAAAACTTACTGCAACTTTACAGTGGGAATAGATTATTTTAACTTTATGAAGAAAGGAAGATGGGGCAGAGAGCTGTAAAAAGCTATCAGCAGAGCTGTGAATAGATTCCAGAACTCTAGTTATTGCCCAACATTACTACTGATAAATTTTGTAATAATTTATGCTGCTTTTTCTATCACATCTGGATACATTATAAGATATTGGTGTACAGCAATGCAATATTTGGAGAGTAACACCTGAAGGGATGTGTGACATAAATCACCTATGGCATAGATGATATAGACATTAATAAACGGCTTCAGGAAAAATATGCAACATAATAAACTTGCAATGTACAACCTCTATCCAATTTCCCAGATAGCTCTAGCTTATCTTTTACATTATGAAGGTCAGATAGAAAAAGCATGGGGCTCCACAGTTTGTCCAAAAGAGAACTGTCCAAAAGAACTTATAGAACAGTCTTTTTGTTTTAAGTCCCGGGATCTCCAACACAGACATTAAGACAGAACATTTGGAAGTATTCCAAGTCTCATCATCTAGGACATCTGTCCCAGAACCAACTCTTACATATGTTTGTTTCAAGGGTCAGTTTTTAATTTGAAAGTATTCCATGAGCCTTTTTTGTGTTACTCAAAAATTCAAATTATTTTACCTGAGACCCTAGTAAGCAGCATTTGCCTGAACTGTGAATCTCAGCGCTGCACCTGAACTCTCCAGTAGAAATGCAACTGAATATAGCATGAGAAACCTTGTACTTTGACGACAAATGCACTGCTGTGCAATGAAGCAGAAGTACAATGGTCCGAGAAACAAGGTATGTTAGTATTGGCTGAACAATGCTTAGATAACCAAGTCACCAAACTCGCTCTTTCACAACATGCTTGGATATCCCTGCACGATATTGCATCATACATATATAAATCTAGCAAAGTGTCTTCAGAGGAGTAAACATCTTTATGGAGGCTTTATGACATATTTCCAGTGTACCTAGAAAATGGGTGGCCAGTCGAGTCTGACCACATCTAAATGTAAAACCAGAGAAAAAATATATAATATTAAAATCAGTTTTCCCTAAATTATCAGGTGAATTAAGTGTTTTTTTCTGGAGCAGTGAAATAATTAACTCTCCAATTTAAGCAATATTTTCTGTGTGCCTGTTGTTGGACATACCTGTACGTGTAAACATACCTGAGAAATACAGAATTACAGCAACTATTTTTCAGTTAAGATCACTCTTCAGCAAATGTTATGGTCTATCTTTTCCACACTATCACCCTCACCTAAGACTGGATAAATAAATCACTACTTTGAGTTTAACTTCACTACAAAACCATTGTGAAAGACCAATCCTGAAATATCATTTTCACCATATAGGCCTGTGAATCCTCTAGCATAGTAAGAATGCAACCTAAAATTGCCAACCTATTCTTAGCATATTAGTCACTGCAAGTGAAAAGCATACTAATGGTGAAATCAACTTATTTTCCCTCATCTAGTGTTGAAAATGTAAACTGTCAGCGCTGAACATTGCCCAGTACGAAGGACCCAGGGAAAAATATAACAAAAGGCTTGATAAATATTGAGCTTTATTCAGAATGCTCTTATTTATCCTCCATCTGTTTTGGGTTTTTTTTTGGCAAAGATGCATGGAGAACATTGACATATAGGAACTGCAAATGGTTAACAAACTGTGAGTAATGCAAGACTGAAGTGTTAAGTAAGTTTCATGCTGTCGAAAGTTATGACCTGGCAAAACTCACAAATTTCTATTATTTTTGCCACCAAAATTCACATGCAATCTATAGGCAGTCTCTTTTTCATGCCTATCTTATCAGCCAGGTCTCTTGTTCTATATTGTTATAGTATGATCACTACTGAATTAAATTGGTGCAGACTCGACTTCCTGAAATTATTGCAGTAAGTCTACTATTTTACAATGTGTACATGCTTTAGGAGGCAACATTTCATTGTCCATCAAAGGGGCAATGGCATTACATTTCCTTTCTTCTGTTTGGAAAACCTCTTTGCAATAAATGTCAGAAGGGCATTTGATGGAAGCATCACTGAAAACTAATGAATGATCCACAGAAACCTTTGATTACAGTCAACTTGTCAGGCTAAGGAAGTTTCTCTTTTTCTTTGTGAAGAGAGCTTCTATATTTTCAGCCTAAATAGATTCATGTTAACTTTATAATGATTTGATCATATGCCAACACTAGTCTTTAAGGCTAATACTTTGTTTTTCTTCTATAGCTTTTATTCTTTTAATATCTCTTATAGATACCCTTTTGCTCATGCAATATCTGCTTGTATACTTACTTGCCTCCCATTCTAGTTGCTTACACATTTATAAAGCTCAGCTGTCCTATTCATCACAACTCAAATGTTTCCTTACTGTGCCATTCCTCTAGGTAACATCCATAAAGATATTTTTCTACACATACTGTACCTAATGAAGTCCCTGTAGTTTTCAGTACTGTCAACCAGAGACCCACTTCACCTCACAGACAGCCTTGAAATTCTCAGCTGCAACACAGTGAAGTGTTTGGCTGAATGTGGTTAAACAGTCTGGAATCTAAATAAAATAATGTATATGTTACACTGTGGTATCTACATGGAAAAGTTTTGTGGAGCATTTCTGAGCCCTAAGAGCTTTCTTATAATTTAAAAGGATACTGCAATAGTCCAAATAAGAAACTCGGTGTTGAACTGTATTATGTACTTTTGCCCGAGGACAGAAATTGCACAAGAAAAAAAGAAAGAAAGGATTCATTTTATGTCAAAACCTTGATTTAATTCCTAATTTTAAATTATAATAAAAAATACATAGAATACAAGATAGCATAGAATACTTTGCAAACTGAAAGTTGCCCAGTCATCAGTTATGAAATTCTAATGCTAATACTAATACTAATACTAATTCAACAGAAATTATTTCAACAACAAAATGCTTAATGTGTTTGTCTTCTATATCTCCTTTGCAGCCCAGTGATATTACCAACAGCTGAGGTTGCATTTATTGCAAAGACCAAAGAGAATTTTGGGGGAGTCTGATATGCACTGGCTGTGACTGCAGTCTAGGTTAGTTTTCTACTGGTCCTTTAGGAAACTCATGATGGAAACGCACACTTTAACAACGTTTTATCATCTGTTGCCTGTATATAAATCCTCATTAGCATTAATGTTTTCTATTGCTAAAGTATTTCTGTGGGGAAAGAAATAAAAAGCAACCACCAAAAAGCAAAAAACAAAGCAAAAAAAAAACAAACAAAAAACCCCCACCAAACCCCAAAACCAAACCAAAAATCTGAAACCAACCAACCAAAACCAAATAAAACCAAAACAAAACCAAACCAAACCAAAAAAACCAAGACCACTAACCAATGTCTAAAACATGCCTCTCAAGAGCCACTTTTTTTCTCTGTACTTACACTATTAGTACAGTATATGGAGCTCTGTCAAAGCTCTGTCAGCAGTAAACTGATATTATTACAACCTCTTCCACTCATCAGAGAAAGAGTATGCTACAAATTACTGAGTATTTCTCATCAGACATGGAGCTTGAAAGATTTGCCTGAGAGCACAGAAGGTAATACCAAGGAGTTATGCAGCTTGGATGCTATAATAGTAGCTAGTAATCCAAGATACTATGAACTTATCTGTCCTTCAAAAGAAGGTGGGAAATGTCCATAATTAAATTTCATTTCCTATAGAAAATACTTACAAAAAAGACATGAGATAATTATCAAACACAGAAAAAGGGACTTATTTCCAATCCTGTTGCAATTTGGCATGTACTCTTATTTTGCAGATATTAAAACTTCAGAGATGTTTTTTATTGCCAAAATAGCAACTTTTTTATTAATGACTTTTTCTGAAAGCTCTACATGAGGATAATGTTTAGTCAAAATTTACTTTTTCTACTTGAACCTTCTTAGTGTAGTTTGGCTTCTTTTAGGAAACCATCATGCTCTACTGACTGGTTTCTCTGATTTAGGGAGGTGGGATACATGCCATGGCTCCTGGCTTGGTTGTCACACTTCCAGGTTTCCTTTTATGTTAACTAGGTCACAAGTAGGAGGGAAATAATGCACTCCTAGGTTTTTTGGACATAAACACACATTTATTACTGAAGAGTCAGTTCAGGTGTTCCAGGATTATATATTTTAGGCATGGTTGCAGGCAGCTATTGATTGCTTCCTTAAGCTAAAACTTGATTTCATTTTTTACACTAGAGCAAACTAAAAACTACAAACAAAAGATGAATTTCAGTAAACATGTTTTTTAACTCTTCAAGAATGTCTCACTCAAAAACTGATTCAGGTTTTCTCTGTAAAATATTTATTCAGCTGCATAAACATGTAAAGTTTATCCTGTCAAATACAATACTTTTCTGCAGAAAAAAAGGAAAGGAGGAAACCTCAAAACCTAAACCTTCTCAGAATAAAGTGTATATTTCTCTGTAACAGCATATAGACACAAAACCCAGATGCTTCGAAATTTTGCAATTACATGTAGTCTCTCTGAGTATGGCATTCAGCATTTAGAACAAGAAAACAGAAGCATGTACTTTCAAGATTGCAGAAGACTAAATATTCTGCAAGGCACAGTTTATCCTCTGAGATTATACCTGCAGGCTTAAACTGGTTGACTGTCTTCTCGTCTTACAGAAATTCTGTTCATCTGCAGTAACTGTTCTAAAATAACATTAAATTATCTAATCATTGCAGCTCTGTTTTGTTATTGATTTAAGCATACTCTCCATAGAATCTTATATGTTGAAAGAACATAAGGATTTTCTTTCTCTTTAACTTCTATAGCTTTCTTTTGATCTATTTCTGAGCTCTCCACTTAGTGATTCCAGGGTTACTAGAAAACATACTGCATTCATTTATTTGACAGCATTTTCACAGAAAAGTGAGATTCTGAAAGATTGGAGAAGTATATAAAGGCACATTGCAAATGAGGATTTTGTCACTCAGATTAGAAATGTTAATGTTTTCACCATCATGAGATTTTATTATAATCATTATAGTTTATAAATGGAGTCTTTTTTGATGCAACAAGAATTGCTCGGTCTGTTTTCAGTAGTTATATGATCTCATAATTCAAATTAGCACATTCAAAACTATAAAACTATATGCGAATGCATGTATGCCTATAGATGTACGAATGTGCATGTATTTATGAAAAAACCCCCCAACAACAGAAAAACTAGGGAATTCTGGTTGAATATTTCTAGTGAAAAATGTAAACAATATAACTTGGAATGGTAATAGATCTCTTTAAAATATAAACTATTTATTCATACAAATGTCATGATAGCCATAACAGTAATACCAGCATGCTAAGAGCAAATTATATTTAGGAGCAAGGCTGACCTTATTTGTTACAGACTAATTTTTCATTTTCAATTTTGTTAATAATAGTTTTTCAGAAAAACAGAAGAAATATTGTTGAGTTGATACTGTAGCTTATCAAAAACTAAGGAACCAAATATCTGTAAGACAGCTGTTACTTATTGAGACTGTGTGCCCAATTTAGGAAATATATAACAAAAGCAAAGGTTTCTGAAGCAGGAACTCTTCTTCTAGAATAGACATACACACACAAGACAGGCAGAGCTCTGGACTACACGTACCTCAGCCTAAATGGCTGGTTTCCTCAAGAATTGAGCTGTAAACTCGCTTCTGAAGAGGGGCATTAGAAATTACCCTTCTCCCTTGTCTTTTCTCTTAGAAGGGAAAGAGAACATCTATGAACCAGCTTTTCATGCCCCTGAAGCACATATATTTCATTATGTTATAGAGAAAGAGCAATCTGTCAAGAAGGGAAAGTAAACATTAGAATTCAATTTGTGAATTGTCTGTTTAAGATAGGACTTGGGAGAAAACTGCTGTTCTTTTTCAGTGGGGATATTAGGCCAATTTGCATGACAGGAAGTTGAAGAATGGAGACCATGCATAGGTCACATGGGTATGAAAGGAAATGCTTGAAAAATGAGTGGTCAGGTGTTCAGAGAAAACTGTTCTTAAAAGAGATTTTTAGAAAATAAAGCTGTAAAGATTCCAGATAAGGTTTAATCACCCTGAACATATAAGATGGGGAAACAGCATAAGCTATGCCATCATTCATTTTAGATTCAGAAATAAAAAAAAAATAAAAATGAATGGTCTCTTTTTTGATCTTGGTTGACCAAATCTCGTGAAATCTTATACTTTCTTGGTAAGTTACGTGCAAACTCTCACTTAATTTTGACTTCCAAACAGAACTAAACTATTACTTCCTCCTCAACTATTTCCCTCATATTTTGCTATCCAATAACATGGTGCACATTGCTATATAAGTTACTTTTCCATGCTTCCAGCATGACTCTAGCTATATCCAGCCATGTTATGGCCTCTTGACAAAGTACTGAACTTCAAGAGCGCATAGATAATAATTCTGAAAAGGGGTCAGATAGATTTAAGAATGAGTCCAATATATATTTTGAAGTTTCCTGAACTCACCTGACCTTGTACATGCTAGGTAATTTCTTAAACATTAATACCTCTATGCAGGTGCTTCTCTTTATATGAATGAATAAATATTTTTGGTTGAGAGAGAGAAACTGAGAAACTGTTTTGAATCTAGAATTCACTCTTCTGAAGGACAATGGTAAGATTGAAATCTCTTCTTCAGTTACTAATCACATATGTGGAATAATGCAACAGGAGACACAGAGACAGAGCTTTTCTGCTTGGACAGCTGTCTCAGTTTTGGGTATTAATTTAAGAAGCAGTCAGGTTCAAAAAATATTAGCTAATGGGGGATGGACAGGTCTCACTTTGGAAAGGAAAAATATTTTCATGAGGAAAAATCTGAAATGTATGTGGGTTTGAATTGGTTTTGATTGCTTTGAACTTTGCAATAAACTGTTCCCTCAGAAAGACTCTCTCCTGTTCCACTTACTGCACAAAAGTTTAGCTCTGAATTCATGAGAGCTTACCAACTTTTTGGAATAGTAATATATTCTTTCTTTCTTTTTTGCTTTCTCTCAACTCTATATATACTGCATATACTGTATATACTGTATATACTGTTTATATACTGACACCATACTAATAATATCACAAAATACCAATGATATCACAAAACACTAATAATATCGCAAAACATTTGCAAAAATACTAATAGCATTCTGTAATAACCTGAACACAGAGAAACCGAGAAAAGAGCTATGTTAAATACAGCAGGGTTCTACTGACAAAATTTACAACTAAATTTGCTGTAGGAGGAATTATTCTCTCATTAGCAAGTAAAAGAGCAAGGCATTTGTTAAGATGAAAGATAATCTTTCCTACTTAATAAAAAAACAAAATGTAATAGTTGCCATAACAAAAGGGGCACTCTAATAACAAAATTGCGACATCTTTAATATTTTTGATTCTAGCACAAACATAATTTTTCTCTTTTATGCTACAAATCACTGTACGTTTTCCACAGTTCTTACTGAATATAGATAATAATAATGGCTTGGAATAAGATAACTTTTATATTCACTGCTTAAGAATAAAAAGGATAATGGTCATTAATTCTACCCAATATTCTTCCATATCTAAATCTGTACTCACTCATCCTGATAATTTCTTTTTCTTCTTTAACATAAGATTGTGTTTTCACTGGACCTGATCAAACTCCCATATTTTTAAGTTGGACTTTTGCTACTGGACGCAAAAGCTTCAGGTTTGCAGCCTCACTGTGTTATGCATAAATACACAATAAAAGGCATATTTATGCAACTAATTTCACATCAGCTTCATAAATTCAGTTTAAGATACATGGTAATGCAAAGCTAGGAAAGGCAAGAAGTAAGAATATCTGATAAGGAAATATGGGAAAAAAAAATGTCTTTCTGTGCAATTGTTGCAAGGTAATATTTATGACTGGCAAACAGCTGACAGAGAAATACCTCACAGTTTTTCCATTAGGAATACACAAATGGCTAATACAATAAGGTTCCAGATCATTAAGCATGCTAAAGTCAACAATAATTTATTAAATCATTCAAAAATCTGACAGGAAGGCTATGCAGTGTCTGAAGGACAAATCTTATGCACTTACAGTGGGTTAGTAGCATTGTGAACAAACTGTGCCAGAAATAAACTATGCTAGAAATAAAGTATGTTAGAAATGGTTTTCTCAGGTAACAATAAATATAGATATGCTACAGCCTTAAACTGATAACACCATGCAGCAAATAAATAAGCCACAAATAATAAAAAAATCCCAAACAAATAAATAAGCCGCATATAAAATGTGATATTTTGGCCACAACTGACTTCAAACTTTAATTACAGTCTTTGCAACCACGTCTTTGCACAAATGATTTTTACTGTCTAGATTTACCACGGTTTGCCAGGAAACTGAAAAACTATTTCATTAACCCATTACTTGCTAGCCATTATTACTACTTTATGTCTTCAAATTCCTGTCAAAACACTATACCACACCATATAATTACTAGCATCTCTTTAAACAGTAGAAACTTCTTTTAAATAAGCAGGCATCATACAAAGGTGAGCAGTAGATACAGAAAGCAAACTTTCTCCATTACTAGTGCAAATGAGTGCTAACAATAGTTTTGCATCCCCAGCTGATGTGTTTTTTAGTCCTTTCTCCTATAAACTGCACTTTTGTTGATTATAGATAGAAGTTGTATAATAAAATAATGGCCAATAGTTGATGGATGGCAAGTTAGCCACCTCAGAAGTAAAGTGAAAACTGATCAACCTTTTGTCTTTACACAGGATAATGTTAGAGACCAAAGAGCTATCACCGCTATGCACACACCAAAATAAAAAAGTCCTTGAGCTGTCATATGTATATTTTAGACAGACATGCATACGTTACATGGATATGGATGCTGCATATACAGTGAATAAGCAGGGACACACATAAATGGCATAAACAGCAGTGGCACATTACTGTAGCTGTGGTAGTCACGTTACGCTATCTTTAATATTAAGGGTTGGAAATAGGTATCTCAAGGGCAAGTAATTGCAGCAATTTTGGATTACTATGTTGAGATGAAACCCTTCTGTAGTGCCTATTTTTCCCTATTGGGAGCAGCTCTGCGAAGAAGGACTTGGGGGTGTTGGTTGATGAGAAAATGAACATAAGCTGGCAGTGAGTGCTTGCAGCCCAGAAAGCCAGATGTAGCCTGGGCTGCATCAAAAGGAGCATGACCAGCAGGTCGAAGGAGGTGATCCTGCCCCTCTACTCTGCTCATGTGAGACCTCTCACTTGGAATATTGTGTGCAGTTCTGGTGTCCTCAACATAAAAAGGACATGGAGCTGATGGAACAAGTCCAGAGGAGGTCACAAGGATTATAAGGGGGCTGGAGCACCTCCCATATGAAGACAGGCTGAGAAAACTGGGGCTGTTCAGCCTGGAGAAGAGAAGGCTGTGTGGAGACCTCATAGCAGCCTTCCAGTATCT
>WYDI02019648.1:0-12124 GCA_009867235.2 Psittacus erithacus | reverse complement strand
GTCAAAGGAGGTGATCCTGCCCCTCTACTCTGCTCTTGTGAGACCTCACTTGGAGTATTGTGTACAGTTCTGGTGTCTTCAGTATAAAAAGGCCATGGAACTGTTGGAACAAATCCAGAGGAGGGCCATGAGGATGATCAGGGGACTGGAGCACTCCCAAATGAAGATAGACTGAGAAAGTTGGGGCCGTTCAGCCTGGAGAAGGGAAGGCTGTGTGGAGACCTCAATGCAGCCTTGCAGTATCTAAAGGGGGGCTATAAGGATGCTGAGGAGGGACTCTTCATTAGGAACTGTAGTAGTAGGGCAAGGGGCAACAGATTAAAACTTAAACAGGGGAAGTTTAGATTGGATATAAGGAAGAAGTTCCTTACTGTAAAGGTGGTGAGGCATTGGAATGGGTTGTCCAAGGAAGCTGTGAATGCTCCATCCTTGGCAGTGCTCAAGGTCAGGTTGGATGGAGCCTTGGGTGACATGGTTTAGTGTGAGGTATCCCTGCCCATGGCAGATGGGTTGGAACTAGATGATCTTAAGGTCCTTTCCAACCCTAAGTATTCTATGATTCTTTTCCATGATTCTATTTTTGACAGCTAGCAAGCAATGGCATCATCTGGAGTGCATGACAAAGCCTTACAGTTAGCGCTCTCACACCACTCGTGAAGCTGTCCATCGGTGAGCCAGCTTTGTTTTTGTTGCTCTGCCACATTGCTATTCCAGTTGACCTGCAGATACACTCCTTTTCTAAGTTTTCTTTTTCTCAATCTTACTGCTTTCCAAGTCTTTCTTTAGTATTGCAATTCTGGATATTTTGTTATTAGAAAATTCAGGAAACACAATTAAATAAATTGGTGTTTGTTGAATGTTGTCCCTTTCAATTTTTCTGATTTCTTGCTGTAACATGAATGAAAAAGTTAACGTTTGTCTCTTTACTTTGTTCTTCAGTACTGCAAAACTACTGTTTTAGGATTCTCACATCATCTGAGATAGAAGACAGTCTTCTCATGATGTGTCACTAGATAGATGAAATGAGTAGTACATGGTAATAAAAACTGTCTTGAAAATATTGGTGAGGCTGCTATTTTTTATCTTTCCAAATAATTCCTTTCTAGAAGACTGTGACTTTTGGAAGAATAAGAATACAATTGAGTTTGTGATTGAAATTTTCTGAAGTCTCACATCCCTTCTGATTTCATACAAAATTACTCTTTAGAATTTTGTTGTGAGTCTTGCCATATTTCTCCACTTGCTGGAGGCACTTGATGATGTAAAAATCTCAGCTTTCATTTTTAAGAGAATTGCCTTTTCAGGCTTAATTGATTTCAAAAGAAAGTTGAAAATATTATTCAGGATTTTGCAAAGGCAGAAACAAAAATGCAGATAAGAACTGAAGCCTTTTTCCCCTTTCAATTTACTCAAATTTATACAAGTTTCAAATTAGATTTACATTTAGACTTGCCTACCTTTATATTTAGATTGACGTATAATTTTTCAATTATTCAATCTGAATTCACAACTCCGTGAGTGCTTGTGGTCTTCTCGCTTGGCTTAGACATAAGTGGCTTCCTCCAGAGCTTTTGTGGTGTGATCCTATTTATTCATAAAAAACTGCCGAATTCTTATACTTGAAGTGAAAGTAATTGAACAGGAGACATCGTTTTGTCCCCAACACAGCTTCCAGACACTTTGATTTCTCAGTTCCAAAGATGTGTTTGCCAGTATCCATTCCCAGACTTTACTTAACAAATTCCTCATAAAATGAGTTACTATATTATAGCATATGATTTTCCTATAATCTATTTGTTCCTTCACATGCTGTTGTGTATTTAGCACACAGACAGTAACTTGCATTTGTATGCAGTACTAAGTAGATGGCATATTTGATGTATTAGTAAAAAACCTGAGTTGTATTTCTAGAGGAAAGTTCTTATGAACCTCTGTCGCAGCTTCTGCTACATACTGCAATGTTCTCAGCTACTTCATGGGTTTTCTGCAGCTACAGTTTGTAAAGGACAATGTGGCATGGTAGAGGTAACTCTCTAAGGCTGCAATTACCAGATCAATAAATACCCGGAAGCATAAACTATTCTTAGACCTGTCACCTTCCATTCCTGAAGTTATGGGGCTATTAACTAGAAGCAGGAAGAACATGTTGCTATAGTCATGATCCACTTCAAAATACACAGGAAACTATCCATCAAAAACTGGTTTAGGGGTTGCCATATGAATTAAGATGTCAGCGATGTTACTCATATAACCTTGAAAGTAACTTCAGAAGTTTTGAGAATATTCATTATATCATCTGTAAGCTGTAGCAGGGACCGCAGCAATTAGTTTTATTCACCTTGCATTTGATCATAGCTGCTCAAAACCACCAACAGCTGCAATGTCAAGACGAAAGAATGTGAGCTCATGATGTTGTGCAGGCAGATAGCAGGTAAATGAACTCTGAATGCACTTGTTGCTAGTTACTGGCTGCATAGAAGTGAAAACTGCTGAAAGGTTTTTGGTATCAAAACCACTTTGTGGTGCTTCATTGTCTTGGATTAGTTATCATCATAAAAAATTTCATATGTGTCAATATAGAGAAAGCTTTTATTCATGATAGCCTGTCAAAGGCAACAGCATCAGTGAGGATGTCTTTTTGCTGGATAAAATCACACAGAAATGATATTGCATTATTTTATTATGTAAAAATGTAGCTTTTTGTTATAAAGATATGGCTAAAAATGTTACTTATTGTGGCTTTGGTAACACTTGGTGTTTCAGCAGGATTAATGTATTGTGCAGCTATGAATTGCAAGAGTCAAATACTGTATTTCAACCTAGACAGGTTTGAGTAGGTTTAGTGTCGAATAGTTGACTTCTCTACTGATGTACAGTAGCATATACTACAAATCTGTTGATTTCTGTAGGTAGCATTTCTTCTGTATCAAGGTTGTTCTGTTATAAGATGTTCTCAGCTTTCCTCAATTGCATTGTTTATTGTTTATTTACAATAAGAAGGATTACAGTATGAAATAGTTATCATTAATATTGGTATTAATAAATCAGACTTCCAGACATGTTTCTGAAACAGAGATAGAAGAACAAAGCAGTAAAAAACAAAAAAATAATAATTGAGAATATCTGTGGAAAAACCCAGGCAACTGAGAAACAGCAAACTCATAAAACTACAAGGAAAAAAAAAAAAAGCCATTGCGGATAGCAAAATTTATTATTAGGCAAAATAAAAAAAAATGGGATGGTCAAGGAGAATACACAAAAGCATTAATCAAAATCTTACAAAATAAACAGTTTATAAAAGGTTAATAGTTCTATGAAATAGTACTTGAAAATAAAGAGTGAATTGATTTCAAATTTGAAATGACTAGTATTTGAGGAGCCTGTTAATAATACGTGTGCCAAATAAAGGATCCCACTTTCATGAGGTAGTGTAGATGTGGGTTGCTATTGCTGTCAAAGTATAACTGGTGACAGTAAAGTGTACACACAAATACACTTCTACTACTATAAAACAAGGTTTGAGATATTCCAGACTTTCTTATACTTAGTTTTGTGTTTTATAACATCACCATAGGATTTCAGAACCTGATTGCACCTGGCAAAGGTGCTGCTCCCATCCAGTATGACTGCCTGCCTGGTCTATCCTGGCATTGGCATTTTTGATACCCATTCCTTAAACAGGACAGGTTTAGTGTTAGGGCTGCTGCTGACAGTTGCATCAAAACTACATGCAAGAACTATATTTTTTGGTTTTGTTTTTGTTTTTGTTTTTTTTTTCCGCTGTGATAAAGATAGTAATGCATTATTGAGATCACCAGAAGTATTTTTGTGTCTGGATAAAATGTCTGAGAAGCTGTGAAGACTGTAATTTGTATTGGCACCTGCAGAAGATTGTGTAGGAGTAGCAACAGAACAGATCTTCTGATTATAACGTAGACAGTTACATGATTGTGATAATGGCAGTTACTTGTACAGATGGGTAAAGCAGGAAAACAAAGCTACAAAAATGAAGAAATGAAGCTGTAAATACTTAGGGTGCTATGTATGAAATCCCAATGAATATTCATGTAGTAATTAAAGCAACTGCTGGCATAGAGCACTAATCCTTCTGCAAATAACAATTAGCAGCAAAGTTGTAAAATGGATGCCAATTTGCACATAGTAGCAAGAGTTAAGAAATCTCCTGGACAAAGAAAGTCTTTCTTAATCTGCAGAATACTTCTGCACTGTGAATCACATTGCAAAATAAGTATCTGAATCCCATTCCAACTTCTAAACAGGTTGCAGAGGCCCAGTCATTTGGGTACAAACATGGACAGTCATAAATATTATCTGCACAGAAATCAGGAGTAAGAATACACCGCTAAAAGTTTCAACTCATTCACTGAATTCAACTTAATGGAAGTAGCATGTAGAAAGGGAAATACTGGTTGCCTGTCTTCCTGCCTGCCCGCCCGCCCACCTGCCCGTGTCCCCTCCACTTTCTCCCTTTCCTCCCCTCCTTCCTGTACAGGCGGTTGGGAATGACAAAGACGGTGGTTTTGTATTAATTCAGGTGTTTAAACTACAATGACTAATGGATCATGCAAAGTTTGTGCTGTGGCCACTGGAGACTGAGTATGTTTTGAATCAAGGAGAATTTAATAACAACTAGCGCATGCTTGTGATGCGCTGTACTGCTTTGTGTCTTGAAATTTGAAAGCTCTGTTTCTATGCTGAATGCCCAAAGTATTTTGAATCAAATAATTAATGGCTTTCTTAACCTAATTATGCAGAGACTACACATGTGTGGCTACTGTCCATGAGTTTATACTGCCCGAGGATGTTGACCAGACTTGCAGAGCTACACAGATATGTTAACAGTGGAATTGGCTTTAGTATGATCCTATACAGGCAATAAAGTAAAAATTATGTGCTTGACTTCAACTTCATATTCAATAGATATTCCAGATTCATTCCTTTTAAAGCATGTACTATCTGTCCAGATATGCCCCTAAATACTTTTAAGAAGTTACACTCATGACAGTGACTATTGTTTACTTATGGAGCTGATACGGAAAATTAAGATAAAGCACAATGTTATGTATTACATTATGAATATAACATACAGGGTTTGTTTTTTTTCAGCTGTGAATGAAACATATCCTTTGGAGCAAGAATAATATCTGAAGCACATAAGATAGTCCCAAAGGACACGTAGTCTTGTGTCAAAGTGTTTCCCAAAGACAGAGATAAAAGACTCTGAGAAAGACAGCAAGTGTAAAGTACTGTGTTTTGTTTTGAATAATCACCATCTAATTATCAGTTTCATGGCCTAATCTGAATCATCATGCTAAATAGCCACTGAGGGATGAGATCTTTTCTCCATAAATTTATCTAATCCCTTTTTGAGCCCCATTCAATAATATCACTGTAGTAAAGTGGCTGTCTCCCACTGATCTCCATATGCATACAGCCTGTTAGCAATACAGTATGCCCAGCAGTGTCTGGTACTGGTATTTCAAGTATTTGAATGTCTTTGGTTTTATTTTTCCTTTTTGTTTTGCTCTGGCATTTTTTTGTGCATTAATGAATCAATCCAGTTGATAGCTTTGAAACTCTGAGGAAACGGAATATTCATGGTATGTCAGTGATTCTCTAGATTGGAGCTGCTCCATGAGAAAAGAAAGAAATCATGTTGTCTTCAGAGAAAAATTTATACAAACAGATACTAATTCCATCACCTTCCCTTCATTTTTTCCCCCCAGAATACATTTAAGGCATTTGCCTCACCCCTGGTAATTTAGTCTAATTATCTGTTAATGACTAAACTGGTAGCTCCATACATGTGTTCTGCCATGCTACAGACTGTTTTTTAGAAGCATGCAATCAGCGTAATAACAAAGTTTGACAACAAAATATAAACATTCTAAGACACTTCGTCCATGAGAAATGAAGTTTTGAAGCAACTGAAACTTCTCTGAAACTGGCAAAGGTTTGCAATACCATGTTGCCAAAAAGGGGGGAAAGATACAATTGAAATACTTCTGAGAGTATTTATGTATGTATTTATGTATTTGTTTATTTATTTACTTATTTATTTACATTTGCAGAATGTAGCAGTAGGTATTTAACTACCATTTGCAGAATGAAGAACAAAGATACAATATCATCTTATCCAAAATGAGGAAAGTCACCTGATTCATGAAAGCTGCCTTTCTGCCTGCTGTCAACACAGTTAGGGTCTCAGAGCAGCATTTATCCTCCCAGTTTGAGCTGTGGTTTTTGGAACTGTTGTCAGACTATGAATCAATTTTAACTATATCTATCTTCTGGCATTAAATCAACAGAAACCACGCACATTATGGGTTATTTTAGTTTGGTTCATTAGTAGTCATACGTCTTTACTTTTTGGATGGAAGAATTTCTGACAACTGGTATGAAATTGTCTTGTCTTCACCAACAAATTTTAAAGAAATAAAAAGCCAGAGAATATTTTAAACAGAAAGACATATGCCAAAATATCTAGAAATTTTCATGTTCAGTCAAACCCTGTCCATTTCTTAGGTGGTTTCTAATCAATTGGAATGCAAGGTCCTGATTAGGTGGGTGCTTACAGCAATATTCTTTTTAAATTTAGAAATTAAGATTTCAGACATTTGATAAGTTTTATTGTAAAGTTTATTATGTTTTTCTTACATTTAAAAAAAATATCCAAACCCAGATTTATCTTTAAAATCTTTCTTTAAAAGATAAATTAACTCATTGAACTGTAGTTGAGTTAAATGCAATGTTCTTTCTCTGCATACTGAATAAAATATGTAATTTAATTTTCTGTCTATGCAGAAAATTGGGCACTTTGGAAATTCTTAAAAGAGTTTCTTTCACTGATGGAGGATTCAAAGTATGCCTGAAATCTTATTTGCAAAGGCACATTAAGGAACAGTATATTTGCAGACTTTCTTTCCAGGTATTGTTAACATAACTGCTGCAATTATGTAGTGGCTTGCATTAAATTTAATTGATTGTCCTTGATTTAAATGAAACAAAATAGTGAGCACTATTTAGTTATTTCCATGTAAAAAAAAAAAAGGCTGATACATTTTGGAATACCAGTAAAAAGAGTTTATTTAATTTATAAAAGTGATTGATAGGTTTTTTAATGCTTTTGTTAGCCCAGAGCTTAATCCAAGTTCCTTTAAAAAATTCCTAAAAATTTCCAAGACATATCACCAGCATGGTTCAATGTTAAAGTGAATTTGTACCAGGTAATGGATACGGAGCTATCTTAGTGGAAATTATATACTTTAAGTCTCAGTTTGGGGAAATCAAACTGTATTTTAATGCTACTTGTATAAAGCAAAGCTGGGAGGAAATGTTTTGACTGACATTTGAAATAGAAGTCACACTTATCTGTTTTTATGACATGAATTGATGACAATTTGTGTTATATGCTTCAACTCAGCAGTCATACAAAATTCCTCCTTTCATCTTATCCAGATGAAGATTAAAATTGCCAAGATGTATTTAAATGAAAAAGAATGAAATTGACTTGAGAAAATTAATTTCAAGGCAGGAGTAAAATATTTGAGCTGAATTTGTTCTGTGCTGTCTGTAGGATTGTACTGTAGAGACATTAATTGAGAAATTCAATATTTCAAAAACTGGCATCATAGGGAAACAAAGCTGATATGGAAATAATCTTTCAATCAGAAATTTTCCTTGCTGATATGTATCGCCTTATGCAGACACGGAGGAAAAGATTGCTCTTGTTAAAATAAGACGTTTATAAAATACTAATTGGGCACAACATAATATACCTGACAACTTTCAGGGAGAATTTAAATGTGAAATATGATGTTCAGAGAAGCATACATTCATGGATACTGCCCCTTTACACTGCAATGCCAAGAACATGTTTAACTCAGGTCTGTGAAAAGCACAGCTAAAGCACTATGAAATTGTTAGTTAAAATGGGATGGAAATTAATTGACAGAGTGAAAATGAAAAAAAAGCAAATGCAAAAAATAATCAGTATGTTGTTACTTTCCAAAGTAATTTCAGGATGTCTAGAAATAGCCAGGTGTGATACTGTTTATCACACCCATTGAAAAGTATACACAAAATACCGCTGTGCCTTGTCAGCTGACAGTTTTGTGCCACTCAAGTGCTGAAGTAATACATGGAACAAATTAAAACAAGAACAGTAATTATTTCCTTTATAAAAATAGCACTGTGCAATATATTGTTGGACAACATCAATTAACAATATAGAGAAGAGTGCAGTTCAAATTTAGCCTCGGAGCAGGAAGAAGTGGCTCAAAGTGCTTGACTTCTGTGCACAAAAAACAAAGCTATTTTCTCAGGTAAGGTTGTGGATGCTGTGTAGGCTGAGGCACTAAATACCTAAACCTGCTAATGAGAGGAAATGGGAGTCTGTGAAAGGAATGGGACAAAGAGCTTTAGCAGTGGGAGCTAGACTGCTGTTCTGTCTGACAGTACAGATGACTCCTGGATATATGTTTTATGTATGTTTTAGTTATAAATAGAACAAGAACTTTACTAGGACACAGCATGGTTGTGCCATGATGAGGAGCTTGATTTGCAGGAGCCCTGAAGGGTATGAAGTGCAAGAGTGGTGAAGGAGCTGTTGTTCTGTAGATGGATGTTATTCAGTTTTATCTGGTGCAGCACAAGCACTTCAGACTTAGAAGATTACATCTATATTTTTCAGCATATTTTTTATTTTAGAAGGAAAAATGTGTAAAGTTCAGGTTCAGATCTGGTCTGTTTTGCCCACTTTGTAAGTCCACTTCCATCTCAGTGATGGGAGCTCGTGGCATAGTATCTGTTGCTAGACCTAGTCCATACAATATTTCAGTTCTGTAACATAATGTAGGAGCATAACTGTTCTTTTTAGATTTGTACAACATGAGAATCCTGTCCACCTTGCCAAGACAAATTCTGGGAAAGGATCTCTGACTATATTTTCTCGCACCTCACTTTTGATGTCTACTGTGCCATATCTGTGTCTGATACCTGTGTCTGATATCTATGTCTGAGCTACTTGCCTAGAGCTCCCTCTGAAGATAAGGAAAAGAAAAAACATTCTTGGCGCATGGTTAATTTAAGTGTTCGTTTCCTTCTGCTGCCTATAAATGGAACTTAAAGTGACTAGCTGAGCTGGGGGCTTTTTCTTAAACATGGACTTTTTTTTTATACTGTAGATGTCCATAGTTGGCCAGATGAATCTCAAAGTGTAAGGCAAAAGAGATATCTATTTATTTGATTTTATTTTGCTTTATTTTATTATTTTATTTTATTGAATTTATTTTATTTTATTATTTTATTTTATTTTATTTTATTTATTTTATTAATTTTGAAGAGGAAATTTTAACCTTCAGTAATGTTAACACATACTAATCCAACTGTTTGCTAATCTTCATATCTGATGAATTATCCATTCAGAGGAGAAGTTCTTTCAGAGAATTCTATCATCACTGAATAAGGTATCTGAGTATTTCCTGTTGGCATTGCGTAAGTATGCTTTTTCACAGATTAGTCAAAAGACTGTCCAGCCCAGGCAGTATCTTTGATAATATCTTGAGGCGATACATTAACTTAGGCACTAGAAATGCTTTGTATTTTGTAACTAACTGGTCTGTTAAACAAACAAATAATAGGAAGTTCTTTAATTCAGTAGATCTTTACCCACAATATTCCCACGTTTGGGGAATTTAAGCATTTGTCCAGGAAGATCTATGCTCAAAGACATGCCCAGTAACATAAAGCTGGTGCTTCTCCTGACACAGAGAGAAAAAAACCTGGTTGATATGTAGCTCTCATCTATTGTGTGTAATGCACAACTCTGAGGTACATAGTTTGGTAATGATTTATTATAAAAAGGATAAAGACATCTTACAAAAGGCTTCCGTGAAGCTGACCTCTGCATTTCAAAAACAAATGTGGAACAGTTTCTTACCAGTGTGTGTCAAAGTGCTGTAGTGCTGTACTTACAGGGATTGTGATCCAAACCTGATGTGTATTGAAGCTGTTAAAATATAAACATGAATTGAAGCGTAAATTAATGACAATTGGAGAATGCAATTAATTGTATTCATTTTTAGGGAGCAAGAAGCCAAGTCACTCAGAGCAGAGGCCTTGAATGACTTGAACAGCGGCAGTAAGAAAATTCAGCTGTGGGAACTTCCCATGACATGACAGCCTTACGGCGAGCTATGGGTGCAGTTTGTAAAAATGCTGGGAGACAAAGGATGATAGTGGAATGCAGATATGCAGAGTGCTTCCAAATCCAGAGGGTTTCATATGCAATATGTGTTAAAGATGCAAGACATTTCTGCTAAGCAAACACATGAAGCGTGTTCTATTTTTTTTTTTTCAGGCCTTTTTCTGGAGGTGGATTTTTGTGACTTCCCATAGCTATAATTTAGCATGTCTGCCATTCAACATTTTCAAAGCAGTTTCTTTGGATGACATATATCATTAGGATTTAGGTTTACTAATTCTTAATTACACACGTGAATGAAGATTTAATTTCTGTACAAAGTGTTCTGAAGAGTCCTACAGATATAGAAACATATGTATAAATATAAAATGTAGAATATTCTTTGACAATAAAACATTTGTAGTTATAGTGATGTCTTGCATTTCCCAAACAATCTTGGGCTGTAATCTAATGGTTCCAGACTTTAGTCTTTTTTGACCTTGGGAATCTCTCTTACAGAGACCTTCGCATGCTTGCATGAAATACTCAGGGTAAGAGTGGCATCCATTAGGACCTTTCTGCTTCCCAAGTTTTGTCCTCTGTGCTCCTTACTGTGGTAAGTTAAGGCCGGCAGGACTTCTCACAACCTCTCTAACAACAGGTTAAGCATTTTCTCTTAGCTCCTAGACACAGTCATGGTTGAATCATGGGTCAGTTACCTTGAACAGCTACTTGTTTGTCACTGATTCTCGAAACAAGAGTTCCCAGCCATTCTTTCCTGTCATACTAATGATTTATTCCCATATCATATGGCTATTAGTTATCTTATGTTTGAGACTGCCATAGCTGGGCTAGCTCTTTTTAGCATTATTTAATCCGTTTGTTTCTTGTACATGGCCATCAAAATTACAGAGCTGTAAACTGGATTGAAAAAGGGTTCCTTAGACAGGGTCAAAGTGAAATGAAGACTTTTGGGTGGGTGTAAAATGATGATAATGTTCCACAGAACGAACAAAGGTATAGATAATAAATAGTTTCCCCAAAGATATTGTCTTTTATGGGTTTGTGTGGATTGGAAGAGTGATGAACCCCTTGTCTCTTACCCATGAGTATCTGCGTCACGTTACGACACCAGGTAGTCTGCTCGCTTCCCAAGAAGGATGAGACCCTTGTATTCAACCCACCTGCCCACCCTGGGCAGCCTGCCAAGTTGGAGGGTGTTTGCCCAACCTATTCAGGGACCCTTCGATGAGCAGCACTTTAGGCCAAATCCCTTATAATCAGTTTCCGGAAACTTATATCAAGAAATTTATTACTCGTGACAGGATACAGATTCGAGATAGCCGGTGACAGTGACTGATTGCGAGAACAGACTTAATTTGCAATAACCGATCAGTAATAATACTAAATAGCTAGCAAGATGTTAAGTAAGTAAATGTACATAACACAGGGCTCTTACCCAATAGGCGTCCCTATGGGGGGGAGAAGAGAAATGCAGCCCGTCGACTGATGCCAGACGTTTTGATGGGGGTTTCTTCCCAAACATCTCCCTTCTCTTTTGCCAATTTATACTATTTCTTTAGTTTTAGGTGGAGCTTGAGTTACTCTAGTCATACATAATGATCCTTGGCATGGTTTCTCCAGCTGACAGTCTTGAATCTTTTAGAAATTAGTTGACACAAGTTCCTATCAGACATTCATCTTCCTGGGGGAGCAGGGTCCCTGATTTTAAAAGATGTGGTTTTGGTTACCTATTCTATTCCATGTTACAGTTTAACTAGCAAAGACAAAACATATCTGTTCCCTATTCTGAGTTAAGACAATACACAGTTTAACTATCAAAGACAGAACATATCTGTTCCCTATCCTATGTTAAGACAATGCAGAATTTGAAGAAAGCTCTTAACTTTTTCCTTGGTC
>WYDI02019644.1:16113-29734 GCA_009867235.2 Psittacus erithacus | reverse complement strand
GTGAATGCTCCATCCCTGGCAGTGTTCAAGGCCAGGTTGGACAGAGCCTTGGGAGACATGATTTAGTGTGAGGTGTCCCTGCCCATTGCAGGGGGGTTATAACTGGATGATCTTAAGGTCCTTTCCAACCCTAACTGTTCTATGATTCTAATTTCATCTTCTGGAAGAAACGCAGTGCATTTCACAGTTCCAGTTAAAATTCATCACTTTAAACAGCACAACTACTGAAGCCTGTTTTCCAGTAGGCTTATGATTTTCAGAACTCTGCATCACGAGTTCATCCCTTAGGGATGACTGTCTGAAAACTGACATAGGAGAGAAATTTTAACCGAGAGCTAAATCTAGGACTTTCTGTTGTGGACTCTGATTCCCATGTTGAGTTCATATTGCATTCTTTAATACAGCTTCACAGTTTGTGAATTTTTCCGTCTTCAGAACCAAAATGACTGGTGTGCCCTGCCTTTCAGATCTTTGCATGCCTCCTACCTCTAGAAATTATTATTCGGGGCAGATAACAACACACATGCTACAACATGATCTTTAAGAGACAAAGCTGGTAAGGAAAAAGAATCAATACTATATACTTCAAAACATTTGAACAAATGTTTCTATTCAGTGGCTTGTATTAAAGTACTTCCAGCGTTGAGCTTTACAAGCACACATAGAAAGGTGCTATTCTTCCTGAAAAGTAGATGATAATACAGTGGTAGTATTTATGCAGTTTAAGAGATTATGAAGAATTTAGCTTATTCACTTTTCAGAATAGTTGGGTGATACGCACCTAGACAGATATTAAAACATATCTGAATAGCTTTAATACTGAAAATTAGAATGTTACCATTGGATTATGTATGCGATTACGTAAAACATGATCATTACTATTGTGATGATTATAAACAGCACTGTGATTACGATAAACATTGAGTTTGGGATCCTACCTGAATTTATGTTGTTCCCCCAAATGTTTTCCAAAGGGGGAAAAAACTTCCACACACAGAGTAACAAGCTGTTTATTCTTAACCACTGACATTAACATTACCACTAGTTACTAAGTTTCAGAGGTAGAACCTTTCTTACTTTCCTCTCAGTATATGTACACAGTGCATGAGTGTGAGTTATCCAACTGCTAACCTGTTTGTTACCTGGTTTATATCATTGTTTACTCCTCATCCATCAGTACCAGAGAAGCTGCACATGCATGCACACATATTCGTGAGTAAAGAAAAAACGTAGTATGTCTCATAGATACCAAAGAAATACTGGATTAAAAGAGATCCTTTCATTCTGATTGCTCCTTAGCTCAGTTTTTCTGTGTCCCTATTTAAGTAACCCAGGTTATGAGAAAAAGACAGATCTTTTCATGCTTTAAGACCTGCTTCAATCCATCTTACAGATAAAAAAAGCCCTGTTACACATCAAGAAATTCTCTCTATGCACAAGAGAATACATTTTTCCCCTCCTGTAACCAATTACTGCAAAAATTAATAAGTATTGGATGTCTGTCTAAGGGTTATCTACCTAAAGGTGCAGTGGCAGAAGCATTAGCCTTCCAGAACATAAGACAACCTCAAACATAGGTTTGATGCTTCCCCTTTTTTTTCAGAGAGGAAAAATTAGGCACGTTAGAATCTGGTTTCCCTTTGGATCTGAGACATGCACTGTTTAATTAACAGTAATAAGCATATAAGCACAAAAGAAGCAATGGATTTCTTTGCTAAAACTTGCACAAGGAAAATTGCTCCTAAAGGGCTAGGAAAAGCAAGGCACAGATTTACCCTACCCTTGCAAGTCAAACAATGCAAGTGTTGGTGTGTATGCTGGTTCTTTTGTAGGTCAGTATCCAGTATATCAACACAAAATACTACCAATTAACAACATAAATCTTGAGTTGGACACTCCCAAAATCTTAAGATTTGCTTTTATTATTGCTTTTATACTAATTGATCATTTTCAGTTTCATCTGAGGAGGAAGCTTAGGAGGACACACACGCAGCCATCAAAAGTTTATAGCTTTTGAGGGAAAAATGCCAGGCTTCTAAATGCATAGCGTTTTAGGGGTACAGATCCAGCCTTAAAAAGTGCAAGCAAGCCTTCTCACTAGTGATCAGAAGGGATTCCTCATATCTATACTTTCTGGAAACCATTTCTTGTGTTCATAATACTCTGTTTGCTTTAGCATCCTACTGCTCCAGCTTTCTCCTTTCTCTCATTTCCCTTCTGTTCCTACAGATTCCCCTTTTATCCACACCTCTCATTATCTTATTCTCCTTACTGTTCCTACACCCCAAAATCTGGTCTTGGTAGGACTGCAGGAGATAGTGATTATCATAACAAGAAACTGCTTCACTTTCACATTGTTTGGATAGGATCAACTCGCTGACTTCAGTAATAACAGGAACTTGCTCTTTTAAATTAAAAATCACAAGATAGTGAAGTTTCAGAACACTAGAAATATATTATTGGTCAGACCAGTGGTCCATCCAGCTCAATATTTGACCTCCAACAGCAACAAAAAAAGTTGTTGAGAGGAAAGCACACAGTCAGCCTGCTTTCTATTATTTGTTCCCCCCATATTCCCACAACATCTACTACTGTTATGCTAACTGTTCCAATTAGCTTATGGATCTGTCATCACAGATTGGTCTAATCCCTATTAGACCAACTGACACAATCTGCCCCTATGCTGTTTTACTGAGGCAAGGAATAGAATCTGTATTAAGTAGGTTTTTTTAACTAGTTTAAATTAGTGCCTCCTTTTCCTTCTACTGTTTTGTGATTAAACACACCAGATACTTCATACAGGAATTACTATAAACATTTAACAATCATAAAAAATATGGAACTATTCTAAGGCCACTTAACTATTACTCACTTTCCCACAGTTATTTAGGGCAGACAAACTTTAGCACTGTCTTACAGCCTAACCTTAAGCAAGGCAGGTCTATGCTAGTGCTACTGCAGCCTTGCACCAACACTTTGGACCTAGTTCAACTCTGCAAGGCCAGCAGGAGCTGTGTCTACACTTGTGAGGAGTGAGGTTGTCAGTCAGGTATGCTTTACAGCTTTCCTTCTGCAGCATTCAGTCCTCCAAATTCTCTGGCATTTTGAAAGGTTCAGGAAGAATGTACTGACTAGGTGAGAATTTGCACAGCCGTTGTCTGCCCTATCACTGGGTCCATCCGTCCTGGCCTGCTAACTTCTGAAGGCTGTGGGAACAAATGGGAGTGCAGAGTTTCTGCCATTGTTTTTTTGCTCTTTTAAAAAAATAAATCCTTGCTTGCATTACATTCCCAACCCCTCAGGTTTCACTTCAACATTTTTCATCATATGATACATGCAGGAAACACAAAAACTGACAAAAGTAAGAGCTCAATTGCAAAGCAGTGTAACAGGAGTTAGATATCTATATTTAACTACTTTCAGTGGCTCAGTAAACCTGCTGAGCCAACGCTACGCTCTTCTGAAAAACTTCAAACCAAAAATCCTCGCATAAACCAGTTTCTTCACTTGTAATAAAATCTGCTCTATTAGCAAATCTGTACTCATATTAGTTTACAATGGCCTACCTAGTACACACTAATACTAGTTAGAATTACAGAAGAGATCTTTGCAAGTCAGTTTTTAGAGTAGACAATTAATCTCTTATCCTATTTATTTTGGACTACTGCTTTGCCAAACTCAAGACAAGCTACAGGTTCCACACATCAAAATACAGACTCTCCAAAACATACCTTAAATGCATGACAATTTGCATTATCTCAGAAAGAAAAGGAGCCAACAGAACAAAAGCTGTTAAAAGCACTTCTCCAGTTTAAGGTCTGCATGATACTCCCTGCACAGAACTTAAGGACACTGATGGCATCATTTGCGTGGTGCAGGTTTTGTTCATCTATAAATGCCAGCCACAAAGAGGAAATACTTGCCTAACCACAGCAGTAACTGCATGTACAACTCTGTTTCAGGCCAGAATCAATTCTTACTTAGGGAAACAATGCCTCTGTAACACAAATAAAAGACTAATAAAGCCTTTAAGTGTAGAAAATGGCTTGCATGGGATTTACACACAAGTCTAAGAGGTGACCTGCTTTTTAGTTACTGGATCAGTGTCTCCTAACTTGTTAGACATTATTTTCAAGAGTTTTAAGAGATACTCAGCTGAGATGAGGAAACATGGGAAGCAGCGAGGCACTGTGAATGAGTGGGGAGGGTGAGCCATTTGCTTCCCCAAGAGCCTGCAGCTCTGTCTTCATGCAGACCAATATTCTTAAGCCTTACTACTGGGAAAGAACAAAAGGGTGGGGAAGAGGGAGAGAAAGCACCAACAGCATTTCAAATTATGTTGAAGTACAACTTTATCTAATTGTAGCAAGAAACAATTAAGTTCATATAGGAAATAAAAAAAAGCCTCCTAATCAGAACTACAGTTCCCCAGGTTCCTCTCAGCATTTAACCACTGAAGACATGAACTCAATGAAATTCAGTCAAGACCCATGACCTTACTTCTGTAAAATAAGACTTGGCCAGACTCTCCTTTGTGATGCCAAGCAATGAGAGGCAGTGGGTATAAACTAAAACACACAAGGTTCCACCCGAACATTAGGAAGAACTTCTGTACTTTGAGCACTGGAATAGGTTGCCCAGACAGATCACGGAGTCTCCTTCCCTGGAGATACTCAAAAGCCAGCTGGACACAATTGTGAGCAATGTGCTTGATGTGACCCTGCTTGAGCAGGGAGGCTGGACTAGATGACCCCCACTGGTACCTTCCAACCTCAACCATTCTGTGATTCTGTGAAACAGAAAAGGGATGAAAAGCACCAGAGTTTAGAAATGGCTGCTGGTACAGCTGAATTAAGATGATAGGAGAAGGGATTCATGCCAAGATGCACTGTATTACATACAAAATGTAAGGGCTAAGTGGTAACATAAGTTAACCTCCTGAGTCACTGCCTCTGCCCTCACAAGAGTATGACTAGATTTGTTAACGTCTGGGGGGAGGGAGGGTATATAAATAACTCCTATGACTGCTGACCAGTGCTGCCCTTTGAACACCTTCCTTCACAGAAGAAAAAGCAAGACCAACCTGTTAAGCTCTTTCTACTGTAACTCTCTCATGCATTGGCTGCCAGGTTCTCATAAAAATCAGAGGGGGGAACAACAAAACAAAACAACCAAATGAACAACCCAGTGGAGGTTAATGCCTGAAAAATCAGAAAGAGAAAAGGAGTGAAAATGAGAAAATATAAAACATGGAGGCTACTTCAGGAGGAGGCTGTGAAAGTAGTTAAATACAGATATCTAACTCCTGTTACACTACTTCACGACTGAGAAGAGTTACACTTATTCTGACCTATGCTTCACCTGAACTGTTTAACTTTCCTGAAGCACTGAGAAGTGCCACATCCTTTCAGAGACCCACCAGCCTGGCTGCTCATTCATTGCACAGCTCTTTTGTACACCCTCCTAGAAAAGCTGGGCAAGAGTACAAAAGCGCTGTGTTTAGAATGCATCGAAAGAAAGGATTTGCAAATAGCACTACAAATGATTAGCTAACAAATGACATCAAATTTAGTGTGTTGTAAGAAATCAGAATCCCACGTTTTTCAGATATCCTGGACGGGGCAGTGAAGTACAAACAACACTGCCTCTCATCCAGGCCATGTTCAAAGACTCATAGTCAGACAGCAACTTCCATCTCTTCTTTGCACCCTGTTTTCAGGTATACTATCTATAGTAAAAGTGACAAAAATTTCACTTGGATGTCTGTGTCTCTTCAGTAAGGCAGAGATGTGTGTGTCTGAATGTGGCCCCAGAATTCCAGGCTT
This sequence comes from Psittacus erithacus, assembly GCA_009867235.2. Lineage (NCBI taxonomy): Eukaryota > Metazoa > Chordata > Aves > Psittaciformes > Psittacidae > Psittacus > Psittacus erithacus. The sequence continues at coordinate 23,909 of WYDI02019644.1, read as the reverse complement.
ACTGAGTACTTTACAATCACATAAAAACAAAAAAAGAGGCCTGCTTAACTGATATGTATACATAACTGCTATCATAACAGGAAACCAATTAAAAACATCAGCAACTATAGCTAATAGGGGAAGCTGAATAGATAATTACAAAATGCACACAACTGTTATTGTAACCTTTCCCTATGACAAAGAGAAGCACTACGAGAAGCACTGATTTTCCAGAGTTGTCATTCTGGAACATTCTGTATGTGGATTAATTTACCCACCACTAAAAATAAAATTACTTTACTACATCATGCATTACCCAGCTGTTAGCTCATTTTGGTCAAAAACCAAAATGAAATCCTGTTAACGGTTCCAAATCAGGATGGCCCTGTAACTCACTGGTAAAGCAATGAAGGCCATTATTCCAATCTGGTTAGAAACTGGAGTTGTATGAGACTATATTCCTAGCATTGCTTCAGGTGGTATTTGTGACCCCTCAGCAACAACCTTAACGTCTCCATGCCTCAGATGGAAGGCACGAAGGAGGTTATTTCAGAGGAAGCAACATCTCTTTCCCACACTGGAATCTCTGAATGATTATCTGTGAAATGCTTTGGGTTTACTGATAGGCTTTGATAAAAGCTACACTCACAGTACAACATTTTTTAGTCATATATACCATTCCAATGCACCTGCGAAACAAGCTTGAAAAGTGCACTCAGTATTGTAGAGCAAGAAACGCAACACAGTACTTTGCAATAGAGCTAAAACCAATTATCAGATGACAAAACTAGGGGAGAATAGAGAAAACAGCTTCTCTATTACAGCATCTACCTGCAGCTTCCCCCTGAGAACTATGTCCAAGATGTTTTCCCTCACTGACCACACGACATACCTTGCTACTACAGACCAGGAACCAAAGAGATTGCTTCCTATGACAGCCACTATAAATATGATATCACATTAATTAACCTTTCTTTTATTCCACTGTATGAGTAATATTACAGCGGAAAGTCTAGATAATGTGCTCATTAACTTTTCCATTCTTTGAAACAGTAAGCAGTCAAATTTGAGTGAAAGTATTTGAAGTAAGCTTCATATGTCTCAGTTTTTACTAAGTTATCTGCTCAGCATAAGAGACAACTTTTTTCTGATACATGAAGCAACAATTCTGTAACAGGTACTAACCTGCAAGCTTTTCTTTTGTACCTATTTTACCGCAAAGTGGTTCATTCAATCAAGGAAGACTTTTAAGCAGATAGCGGAGCTGCAGCAATAGCTAAGTGACAATAATGAGACCAGACAGCTTAAAACCTCGATATTGTTTCTGCCTTGTACCCAAGTTGACATCCCGCTGAGATCCTTACACATTTGCCTCCCCTTACAGACCTGCAAAAGGCACAGCTCATCACAGCTAATAACATTAATGAGACTTCTACTGGGGTTGCAATACATTTTTGTATTGGGAACATTTGGACACTACTATTTGCCTAATTATTCCTCACCTAATTAATTATACTGGCAGTTGCAGATCTTCAGTTACATAAATACTCTCCTGTGTTTGTTCAAGTGGAAAGATTCCTGTAACCCAATATATTCACATTAGTACAAAACCAGCTGCATAACCTCCACCCAATATGGAAAATATTGGAGCTCTCTAAAAAAAGTGTATTAAAAGCTCCTCAGACCTCAATGTTTTCCCCAATATAAGTAGTTCCTTATTTTCAAAAGTATATTACAATTCTTATTTGATCATTCAGAGGGAATAAAAGAATTCATCACTCTTCTACATTACTCAGCACTTACACATACAGCTAGGAATGAAAAGAAAGAAAAAGTACTTGTGTCTAAGTGTAATATTTTGTCTTAATGGCTTTCATTCCAGTGGATACACAGAGAACCCATTCACCCAGCTCTTCAGAGGAGAGCCTGCAGCACTGACTGCATCAGCCTTGTCTTGCGAAATCTGGCCAAAATCCGCTTTTAGGGAGATCCACAGAAAAATGGATTTCTCCCAGCAGGAAAAAGAACTTCGCTCTGCAAAAGGGCAAACCCTCTACACATGCACAATTCCATCAAGAGTTAACTGACTATCCAAGTTTCTGAACTGACAGATCATTTACCATGCTAAGCACTCCTCCCCAGACTATCCACTTCATGCAGTATATTCACTTTAACACACACTTCAGACTTGCACCTTTTTTTGAACAATTACAAACAACGCAGATGAATGTCTTCAGTAACTCCAAGTCACCAGTTTCTGTACTTTCCAATGTGTGTACAACCACCTTGTTTGGTTTGGTTCAAGACTAGTAATATACATAAACATTTGCTTTTGAATGCCAGAACCATATGCCAGCAGGTAAATATTTCAGCAGTACAGGCGGAATTAACTTTTATGAAATGACAGTAAAAAGTTTGGGGACATATTTATGGCTAGTAGCTTCCTTAAATTCCATCTTGGGTGACACAGAGTGTCTTGGAATGCCTGTTTGTGACTGTCATTCAGTTATATCATGGATTTGATAATTCTAAATATTCATATGGTTTTGACAGTTCTCATTATCACTGTACTTTTAAAACAAACATCTTACGACACAGACCACCCATAATGTCTCTATTGACTCTTCCTTATCACAGACTAAATTCAGGTTTCCAGTTGGAAGCCATCAGCTTTGAAAGAATTGGTTAAGTATTTTAATGAGGTGCAGGCTTAGAGCTCCAATTTTAATCCTCAGAAGGAATAACAGCTGATAACGTCCAGCCTCCAAGGCTACATGACACACATTATTTTTTAAGAATATAAACAGGATTATTTAATGTTACAAAACAGAATTAGACTTTTCATTCTCTGGGACTGTAAAAGTCTTTCAATATGGATTACCTCCAGGTTTTCCAAACACTACAAACATTATCAATTCTGCTCAGTGCAAAAGCTTCCAGCTGTGTCAGTCTTAAGACTGCAATTAAGAAAAAAGTCATGCCAATTAACTGAAGAGCCTCACAAGATAAAGGCAATACAAGGTTCTTTCTGAAGGACACATCCCAGTTAATATAAGACTCCTGTTTAACTGTCCAGCAGTCAAGTGCATTCTATTACTTGGCATTCTTGCTTAACTAGAGTTCTACAAACAGAATGACTCTGCAGCAGGTTAGGCATGGATTTTACATTAGTCACCACAACACAAATAACGTATTTGAAACCTCAGCTAAGGATACAGCAGATTATACACACAACCAAAAAAAGAATGCTTCCAGAATCATACTTCCTACTACTGTAATTGTCAAAATTAAAATAGACATGTTCCCAGAAGGACCCAAAATATGTCCTGTCCTACTCCCTCACCTCCAATGAGCAGAGGCTAATCAGGGGGTAGAACAAGCACTGGTAAGAATGTAGCCTGGGTTAAACTACTATAAAACATGCTTTAGCTAGGTATTTAGCCTGGTAATAAATTTGCTGTAAAACAAAATGTGAGAACAGCCCTTGTACTAAAAATGCTGAAGTGAAAGGTGAATATCTTATACAAAGTTATGTGGAAATAGAAGACTACTTTAACCACCTGAACTTGCCATCTGCCTCTCTGCCAGGGTGCTACCATCTCCACTACAGAGTCAGCAGATCATGAAAGTGCTATCTTATCATTCAGGCAAAAATTCAGACAAGTTAGCTCAGAAAACCGATTTACATTAAGAAGCTTGTGTAGCTCATTTTGCCTGAAGTGGGTTACAGGGCACTCCCATCACCCTTCTAGGTGCCTTGCACCTGGCAGCAGGTAACCAGAAGTGACAGGCCATAAATGAAATAAACTACAGTTGATTAAAACGTTCAATATTGCAAATTTCTGTTGATATTTTGTGGCCACACATTTCCTCATTTCTGTTGGCAATAAATGAAGGTGAATTCTACCTGATCTTTTCAAATTCCTCTGCACTCAAAAAAGCCAAATTTTAACTAAAAATAGTAATAATTATGAAAAGTAACAGTGAATTAAACCTAACCCCCTCCAAGCCAAAAAAACCCAAACCGATGAAGCTTGCAAGCATCTATCCTCCCTTGTGTTTCAAGGGTTGTTATTATTATGCAACAGGAATGAATGTGCTCCATGTCATCTAAAGACATGTGATCCCCTTCCCTTTCATCATACAAACAAGATAAGTCACAAGAGCTGGTTCAAGTTCAAGATTACAGTTATTTCCCAACAGCTAATTCAGGCTGTGATTTAACCATGCCATGGAGAGCACGGCTTAGCAGCTCAGACACAGGACTGCACACCAGCAAGCTCACAGGGCTCTGCTGCTCCCACGGCTAACCCATGATCAGAAACATAGTGCAGCACCACCTAGGGATCCAAACTGCTCCAAGCCAAAGCCAACTCAAGTGTTATTTTACTGTCACCTTAAAACTGGAAGCACATTACCAACGTAGCCAAGCTGCCTTTGAGCAGAGCCAGGTTGAGCACAGCAAAGCTCTCGAGGTTCTGCTGCCCATGACTTGTGCTTGCAGAGCCACCTGGCTGTGCCCATATATCACAGTAACAACAAGGTTGGAAAAGACCTTTAAGATCATTCAAGTCCAACCTCTACTCCAGCACTGACAAGACCACCACTTAATCATGCCACTAAGAGCCTCATCTACACAGTTTGTGAACACTTCCAGGGACAGTGATTCCACCACCTCCCTAATACCCAGTCTAAAGCTCCCTTGGCACAGCTTGAGGCCATTATTTTCTTCCCCTATCACTCATTACTTGGGAAAAGAGAAAAGCCACCTCCTCTCTCCATCCTCTTTTCAGATAGTTGCAGCCCATGCTGTGCTGGTCAGCATGCTTTGCTCCAAACACAGCCAAAACACAGGGAGGCTGTTAGGCCTGTTGCTATGGGCTATAACATGCAGGATGTATACTATCCAGATTCTTCTATAATCAGGAATTACAGCCTTATATATGTCACTGACAATGGTGAATTCACTGTATATAAATTGTGAATCAGTCCACGTTCTCTCCGAACAAGAACATGAATTTTATAACATCAGAAAGTCTCCAAGAGGCAGCACTTCAATTAATTTCTAATTATACAAGCCAAGTTACTCTTCCGAATAAAGAATAATGATTTAGCACAGTAGAGTAGTTCCTAAATTTTGCATGTGGTTTCTTGCCATTTTCTCTCCTGCTAAATGACAGAATTCACTGATTTCTATTTTGTCCCAATTATTTGTTAATTAAAAGCATTTCTTCTTATAAGCTTAACATACAAAACAAACTTCTACTGCCATATGCTTCACCAATTATAATCTTAAAAAGTATTTTATATATACACGCACAGGATTTTAAACACTGCAATGTCATGGAATTTACTGGCAACCCCAGTATCACCAAAAACGTAAGTTCAAAGAAATATAAACAGTAAGATGAGAGCAAACTGTAAAGGTCAGAATCCATGCTAGGATGATCAAATGAAGGTAGACAATCAAAATGAACTATCACACTTCAGAATACTTGGCAGTTTCCCAACTGTTAACTTCTTAATACAAATTATTTAATGTAGATTAATAAATATTGGAAAGAAAAATGGAAGACACACCACAAAGATGATATGGCAAAGAGAACCGAAAGTTCTTGGAACACCACTGAAGAACAAAGGCGCACTGTACACAGCTGTGTATCTTTAAAGACATTACATGTCAAAGCCCTAGCTCTCCAACTAGTAACACTAAACAAGAAGCTGCCTCTGAGGAAGTACAAGCATGTAGCTTCTTCAGCATATGGCCCTTCACAGAACAACACAAAACAAATAACTCTCATAATGTGGCAGGGGGCCTTAGGGAAGGAGGCAGTGAGGATTCCAGAGGAGCACTGATAATTTTGCACAGCTCTTTCTACTTATGTATTACTCCAGGTTGTAGAATACAGCAAACATAAGCAAGAAACAATTGCAAATATCTGGAAGATTTCCGTCAAGTGTTAAACACCGCAAACCAACCTGCCTCTTTTCTCTCCCACTTCTGTCTTAACAGCCTCTCCCAGCCACCTGCTCCTCCTACATCTCTTGAGCTGACCCTGGCACAAGACTACAATATATCCCAAATCAACTGCCACAGAACAAGAACTGGCCAAAATCTTGTGGCCAGATGAGCACTAGGCCTGGCACTAGCTACATGAAAAGAGCACATGTTCCTTTAAGCATCAGCAAGTCTTTAGCTTAGTTTCTACTGTTTACATATAGGTAAAAACAAATAAGAAAGTGCAGTGCAGAAGAAGATATGACTGAATATTTCCCTAATAACCTAATACAGATGAAATGAGACATGACTAGCAAGCGTTAGATGCTTAATTTTGGTATCTTACCTTTTACCAGCAGCACAAAAGTCAACATTTTCACAAATACAGTATTTTATCATCTCAAATATGGCTTTAGATACAATTTCAGGGGAATGATGGTGGTTTGTTGTGTTCAGAGAGTCAGATCTAGAACAGCTGGTATTCCACAGAATCCTTGAAAGCATCTGAATTAAGTGGCTAATGAACATTTCAGCTGGAGGCTTTATAGGACATTTTAAAGCTTACACATACCACAGAAGAGCACCTGGACTCCAAAATGGACTATGACAGTATTTGTATATATCTGGGTAGAAGGGATTACCCTCTCTGAATATCTTCAATAAATTCTGCATGTTAGTGTGTCTTAAATGCCAGCAGTCATCAGGTTCAGCTGATCAAAATGTAGTCCATTTATTTGTGAAATAACCAGCCAGAATAACCCTCCTGGTTTCAGACTGCTACTTCAGTAAGAAGGCTGACAATCCGCTTGTACAAAAAAATCTGCTCCTTTTCAGCACTTGCTTATTTTGCTGTCAGTCACTGAGGCTGCTGTCAGTAAACTGATTCAGGCTTCATGATAATTTCATACCATACCAAACTCAAATTAGAGGAAGCCCTCATATGAAATAGTTACAGTACTTTTGATAAGGGAATGAAATACAAACTTCACGCTACCTTTTAAGAGGCTGGCGCCTTCTCTGCTTGTACTAGAAAATCTCCACTTTCTGATCTGATAATAAAAAGAGCAGCAGAATAAGATAGAGACCATGGACCTAAGATTGCAGAGAATAATCCTGTCATTATTTTCTAGAACTAAACAATATGAAATGCTAGGAATATAAACAGGGAGGTTGATTAGGTTTTGGTTGTTTGGGTTTTTTTTTCCTTTAACAGAGAAACCAAGAAAGGCAGCTGAGCCCCAAAGTGCACTGACAGCCTGCAGGAGACGGACACCTCATTTTTATTTGTAGCTTTAAAAATTAATCCTGCTGCCAAGCCTAGTGTTGATCTGTCCTATTTACAGCCAAGAGGAACCAGAGACAAATACAGCTGAAGTTCTGCAAGACCTGGCATGCCAAAGTGAAGGCACTGCTTTATTATTAGTGGCATTCTAATGCTTGAATCCTCCATCAAAGAAGAAAATCACCAATGGCAACTAAATTTGAATAAACACAAAGACCAACATTAACCAACTTCACACTCATCCTCCTCAGCAGAGACCTGAACCACCTTTGTGTCCAACCACATTTGACAGTTCTTCCCTTGAATGTTTTTTGTTTTGCTAAAACTCAGAAGCTTAAAATAACAGTACAGTTTTTGAACCTAAAAATAGCTTTCTAAATTGGTTAACATATTTCCCGCTGTCCTGCATTAAGACTTTTATCTTAGGTCGGAACAAAAGAATTCCAGACCCATGCCAGTGTTAGATACAGAGATTTTTGAAGTGACGTAAGGACAATAACAATTATATGTTGGAAGGTTATTTCTGAAGAGCAGAAA
>WYDI02019644.1:0-16103 GCA_009867235.2 Psittacus erithacus | reverse complement strand
AAAAAAAAAAAAAAATTAGGGGGGGGGGGTTGGGGGGGGAGGGGGAGAGGGGGGGGGGGGGGGGGGGGGGGGGGGTGTGTGTGGTGTGGGTAGAGACATCAAATTGTGTTCCAAGAATAAAAAGAAAAACTTTTTAAAAGTTTTTAAAATGCATTTCTCCATTTTACCTTTGTTTCTCCCCCAAGACCAAAGGCAAAGATCTTGTGTTGTGATTCTTTTACACCAAAAGAATTTCTGTATCTATAAAATTAAAATGTTATTATTCTCTAAACTAATAAAACTACACGATCTAAAATGAAAACATTACCAAAGGATCACTCAGTTCAATTGCAAGATAGATAAAACACTAAGTGACAGCATCAGTTTTCCATGGCAACAAAGTTTCACAAACAGGAATGGCATGCTTGAAAGATTCCTTTCATAGATTCACCACAGTTGAAAAGCTTAACAGGATGTGAGCAAATACAGTGATCATCGCTGCAGGAATTGCATAAAGAAATCAACTCCTTAAGCACTCTGTGCTGCAGTTTCAGTTAATTACCCACTAGAACAAGAAAATAAAATAGATCTTGGCTATCAAGCCAAGACCGGAGTTTTTAGGAATGAATCATTTTGTCCACTGTATGGGAATGGGACAGGACTTCCACAAAAGATCCCACCCACCTTCTGCCTGAGCTTACCAGCACAAGCATAGAAGCAGCAACAGTGGTGCCACCATCTCAGGAAGACGCGCTGCTGTTCCCACTGTTGCTGCACATGGCCATGCAGTTCGCCTTTTCCAGGCTGCAGTCTGGGAGGTTGAAAGTAATCATATAGAAGGCTTTTTCTTGGTGGTGTTACATTACACTTCTAACTAATCTAGGAGCCCTAAATAACTTCATTACAAGCTGGGTTTATTACATCTCTACCATATAAAATCTACTGTATTTAAGTAGTTGAAGTTTAAAGCACTACTCCAATATAAAAGACACTTACTTTTACACTTACTTGAGCTCCCAGAGCTCAAATAAGGTTATGTGAGCAAACATGCATTTGTTAGACTACAGAACAGTATCAAAACTATCTTTTGCGAAAGATAAATGAGGTTATTCCATTTGCCAACACATTTTTCCCACTGCCTCCAACAGCTGTAACCTGACAATGACAGCAGCAATAAGTTAACTGCCAAGTCAACCCCACAAGTTTTTATTCATTTAGAATTAAAACAATGACTGCGCTTCTTATGCACTCCCTCTTCTTGACAGTACAAAACACATCATGTATACTTAGCATCTAGTATACTCCCACTCAAGCTGTAGAATATGGCAGCATCCAAGCATCCACAATTTTCTGCATTGAGGCATAAATAGATCATAATTCATCAGTCAGTTTGCTCACACAAAGTTGGTATTATAAGTCACACACATGGCAGGAGAGTAGTGTGCAGAAGGTATTTAGGAGATAAAAATCTATGTGAATCTACAACAGAAAACGTATGGTTTTAACCTAGAAAAGAAATGAAACCCAACAGCTGTCTTCAAGAAACTATAGCATGTCAAATTCAGCTTTGCTTATGCTTAGATGACCTTTCTTGGAAGGGCCGTAGCTATTTTTTATCCCTTCCAATTTCAGCTTTTCCTAGATAGACTAGAAAAGAACTAAGCCTGCAGATGTGATATTTTGACTAGTATTTTATACAAAAAATAACTTCATCTGTGAAGCTTGCGAGGAAGATATTCAAACCAATGGCTTCTCTGCTACCTGTGCTCTTTCTCCTTACCATGACTGCATTTTGTTACTTGTACTAATGGCACAGATGAGAGCCAGCCTAAGAACAGGAATTTAAAGAGCTGTAATGTTTTATAGCCCATTACTTTAAGTGTCACATGCAAAATTAAGCTAGTAAAAATAGCTCTCTACTACAGGCAGGAGAACTAAAATAAGATCTTGCATATTGGATGTCTAGTACCAGTGATCATGTTTGTGAAAATGACTGTACAACAGGTCCTGCATCCCTAGTGGCAAAAATTCCTTCCAGGGGAGAATCCAGCAGGGAGAAGACTGCATTTCCTGAAAATTAGGTTTTCAGGTACTGTGCAGTGTGTGGGCATCTGCACCAAGGGAGTAGCCCATAGAAGCAGGAGTAAGAAGAACCCTACACAGAACAAAATTATGTATGTGATAAACATAAGGACAGAGGTTCTTTGGCACCAGACACACGGTACCTAAACTAGGTAACTTGCTTGAATAAAATGCTTTAAGTCAGGTAACACCTAAAGCTTTAGAGTCATTTGTCTTGTCTGCTTATGTTTCTGGAACATTAAAAAAAAAAAAAGAGGGAGAAAAAAAGGCTCATTAACCAAGTGTTTAACTGCTGCTCTGCGCTGATGAGCTCAGCACTCCTTTAGCTATAATTTGACATGTTTTGCAAAGCTGGTGATTGTGAGCATGAAGGGGCTGAGCACTGAACAGAACCTGACTGATTTTGTTTCTCTGCAGCTGTCTCAGCTCTGCTGCCAGGAGACAAAAAGCAGTGACACCCCGATGAACTGCTGGTGAACCAGGAAAGCAGAAAAACGTAAAAGTATATGCAATGAGCTTGCATCATAAAGAAAAGACTATTTTAAGCAATACTCTATTTCTTTTCTTAGCAGGAAGGCTAAAGGGCTCAAAAGCAAGTGCTTAAAGACTTGCATGTATTTTGGAACATCTGAGCATGACTACATGTAGTCTGATTTGCTGAAGAACTCTGTGCTCAGCAATTTGCAGTGAGGGGGTAAGTGTTCTCAATGTATGCTCAGAAAAAACAAAATCAGGCCTTTTATGGTTTTGGGGTTTGATTTGGGGGGTGAATGCACTGAAACATTAATTTTATTTGGAATAAGAAAAGTTACTGGTGTGGCATGCTCTCTAAAGAACAAGCTTTTGAAATCATGATTACAAAGAGATCTCCAGCTTTCAGAAGTAAGAATACTAAAATTCTTTTTTTCAATTGCAAGGAAAAAAGCCCAACCAAATAAAAAACACCCCCAAACCAACCCAAACCTTAAAGCCATAAAAATCTTGTTTGAGCTTTACAAGTCTGCAAGCTCATTGCATTAAGGTCTAAGTAGTAGCTTCCTGCTATTTAGATTTGTTAGTACTGAAGGGAAGGATAAGTTATCTTCATGGAAGGCAAAATTAGCTTAATGAGGATAATTAAAATGTGGTTTAATGAGCTTCCAACAAGATACATTTATGGAAGAAAGACATAAAATCTTGACACGAAATAGCTACGGTTATATGACCTCCTAATTTTTGTCCAATAACAAAGTGGCATGCAGCAATAGCATACCATATCTAAGGCTGACACTGCAATAGAGTTGACATTTTTAGATGGCTAACAAACCTCCACTTACACAATCGACGCAGCTTGCCAAAATTTATCTTGGCTGTGCAATGGTAGCATTCATATCCTTTAATTGAAACAAACAACTGAACACTGAAAATTCATTGCAGTGATTCAAACACAGAGTAGAGGCAGAAATTAAATAACTAAATGTTAAACATGAACTATAAAGTATGGAAGAGAAAGAAGGAGGTTAACAGAAAACAAATGGGTTAAAGTCCTCATCTATCAAAGCTTATAACAAAGCTGCTGTATAATGGTTTAATTTACCAGTCCCCACTCTCTTGCTGTTGTCTTACACCACTAAGGTATTACAGATTTGTATCCCATGATGCCTGTAAGACTACCTCAGCCAATGTCAGTTTTCCAACACATCTGAGATACTGTTGTTACTAGGCTAGAATTATTTCATAGTGACAGCTCAGAGCAGGATATGAAGAATATATCCTGACCTTCCTGATCTTCCCTGTCAGAAAGAATGAACAACAGGTTCATGTGCTACTTATTTTCTTTCCTAACTACTGTTCAGGCCTCAACCAGCTTACTCCACTAGCTTGCAAAGCTTGGCAGAACATTAGCAAAGGACAGTCAAAACAGCAAGCAGGTCTAAACTGTACAACATTTTCCTCTGGGGTACTGTGCAGTTATCCAGTATCTTCTTGTAAGAGTGGAAAGTAGAAACTAGACAGGGAGAGCACTAATTCTGCTTATCTCATGGACCATGGTCTATCTGCAAAATGGTAACTTGATGGTTTAGAATTTTGTTTTGGTTATTTGCAGAACAGTTACTTGCTTTCAGTAATGAAAGCAACAGAATCAATGTCATATTCTTCTCTCTTCCCCCCCTCCTCTCCCATGCAATTACACTAAAGTTCTGAGTTTCTTAACATAAGTTCTTATATTGCTAAGAACAAACAGAAGGAACAACTAATTGGTTGATGATTTTTTTCTGGACGTATACCTACCTACTGCACTTCCTATAAAGCAAAAAGTCTCATCTTCAATCTTGTACATGTCTTAGTGATCCATACAGAAATCAGTGACAGGTACACTAGTTACAAGAGCAGACCCAAGTACCTACTACATCTACCAAAAAGAAAAACTATAATTAAACACTACTGAAATAGTACAGCATTCCATATTGATGCTACACTAAAAAAAGCTAGTCTTAGAGGCTAGTTTCACTGTATGCTGTTGAAAATGTACCACAGCAAATCTGCGTAACTCCCTCATGTACAGTTGTCATCACATGGTGCCCAGAAGTGATAACTATTTCATATCAATGTCACTTTTATAGACTGCTGACTGCTTTATAGCACCTTCATCTGTAACAGCTTTCTTTCTAGCTGTGTAGCATGCATCTATCACATGTGGTCACATCTCCCTGCTTGATGACTTCTTTTGAAATGTACTACACTATACCTTTCCAAAGGAGAAAAATGCAGAGCATTCAAGTATCATTCAATGAGTGCTCAGCATACAGCCCATTTCTTGACTAGCCTTATGAGAACCGCAACAACACAGATAAAACTGGAGCCTTGCAAAAGCATCATGCTTGGACATTCAGTTGAAAAAAAATCTCACAAATATTCTACTTATGAAATAAGTTCAACATTTGCACACCTGTTTTTACAAAATCAAAAGAGCAAAGGACTTTTAAATGACGACACTCCACATTCTTAAGCAAAAAGAGTTACCAAATGACAGACTTAATACTGACCATTCAAAGTAAAGGTTCTACTTTTCTTCAGGTAAGCACTAGAAACACCACATGCAGCCCTTCAGTGAGATTATTCTTTGGAAAGCAGAATGCTCATATCCCATATGCGCCATATTCTGTTGTGTGACCACAGATCAGTGTCCTCAGCTACCTGTCCTCAGCCTACCTCACAGCAGAGCAGCACAGTATCATTTGTTTGTCTATGGATAAGGCAGCATTTAAAAAACAAATGCAAACAAGATTATGGGACATAAAATACCATAAAGCTAAATTCAGGGACTAGTCAGGAACAGTGGGTCAAGTTACTCAGCAGCACAAAGGGCCTCTGTGTTTAAGAACCTGTCTTTTAAAGTTCTGTGTATATCTTCCCTGCAACTTAACTGCTGTTACTGTAGGTTGGCCTTCATTACCAAAGCAGGGACACTGCTTGCTACCAGATTGTTAAACAAATCTGATAATTAGGCTGGAGATGGAATTGCCCCAGTTGCCCTAGCAAATGAAAATTTAAGTAAAAGACTGCTTTCCCTCTGTTCCAAAACACAAAGTAGTGGGCAGGACATTTAAAGATCCCTTTCTTCTATTATCCCTTTCTATTATCCAGTGCCCCCAAATGTCTTAAATACCTGGAAGGTGGGACCAGAATCCGGTTCCTCAGTACCAGCTTTTCTAACTTGCATTAATTCTAAACCTCTCTTTCTTCATAGTGCAAGGTTATTTGCAAGGCTACATCTGCATTAGCTGTCCAATCCCCTCCATCTCAGTACAGGAAATGCACTAATACTAACATTAACCGCATGTGATTCAGCAGCCCATAGTACAGCATGAGTTATGCTGCGCTGTGTGCTGCAGCTTTCCAATACTCCCGTTGCTGTAGCCTTGTGAATCAAAACAGATGTTGGCAAACTGCAGTAACTGCCAATAAAGTTTGTTCACTGTCTCCTAAGTCCTCTTGAAAACTCTGTGCACAGAAATTCAGGCATTTTACTTAGCTACACTGTAAAGCTGGCACTGCTGAATAGCCCACAGAGAGGCAGAGGGAACAGCTTCCTGGCAGACAAACTGAACGATTAAACAGAAAAGGCTTGGTGTAACTAAGTTCTATTGCACAAACCAGAGTAAAGCTTCAGGACATCTTCTTAAAGCCTGCAGTTCAGAAATGGGGCAAGGAAAGAGCATATGAAAAATAAAAGCAGAGGAAGCACTACAAACGCTTCACTTCATCTAACATCTCCGGATTGGCTTGCGGAGCTGTTGCTACACAAACTCTGCCTGCTCCTACCACACACAGTAAGCCTCACTCTCTGCTACAACACACTAACAAAGCAGCATGGCAAGCTTTACCAAATGAGAATTCAGTGACCTCCCCTCCTCAAGCTAAGAGAAGTAACAAGTTTGCCTGAGAACACAGAACTCCCTGAAATGAAACTGTATACAAGCAGAAAACCTTCATCTACACACATTTCATGTGAAGCCATGAAAAGTTCTACTACATTAGCTCTTGTTTCCAAAGCAATAGAACACCATTCAAATTCCTGCCACTGCCTTTTCCGATAAAAACTGAGCGATCATTTCAAGAAGAAAAGCAGAGACCAAGGTGAGGCAATTTCAAAAGGTACTAAGCTGAAAGCAGAAAGTAAATTAAACTCCCTTCTAAAACAGAAAATTGAAATACCCTTAAAGGTTTGTGGGGTTTAGTTGGATTTTTCGGTTTTTAATTAAAAAAAGTTTTCCCTTTTTGTATGACCTCTGTATTAAAATCAACTCTCACAAGACCATACGTGATAGTCTAAAAATCTCATCTGTTGCAGCATTAACTGCTCTTACTGGAAATCAAGGGTGTGCTCTAGCCCAAGAAGAAGTGATGCAAAAAAAATACCTGCTGCTTAAAGATATGAAATGGAAAATATAACATACTACCTCTTTAGCTCCTATTATAATGCCAAGCAACATTGTATTTGGAACAAACCCCAGAAACTTAATAAAATTAACAACTTGAATGTTCTGAGAACCGATATGCTTGAGCAAGCCTTGAGCATGTTCTGGGATTCAGCAGTGCACTTTGATCATGAAAAAGTAATACTAAAGACCACCAGTAGTACAATTGTTACAGCTTAAGAGTCATCTTCAAAAGTAGCAGTAATGTAAAAGACCTTGCATGCAAATTTCAGCAGTCAGTGGGACTTGAATCTCCACCACTAAAACCTGATTCATTTGCGGTGAATAGCAGAATTCTTCACCAATTATAAGAAATAACTGGCCAAGAAGTCATGAGTCCTTTGTAATGGGAGTTAAACACACATGGCAATTATAGATCTGTATTTTTGGTATTACAACAGTACACATTAGATCCATAAAATAAGTGCATGTACAAACATGTTACTAGTAACCTGAATTCTTCAGTTCTGCATAATGCAAAATAGCCAACAGAATTTTATTTCCTTCGAAGTTGTGCTTGTACATAAAGCATGGCTTGAACTCCACCAATGAAAAAAAGGTGGTGACACAGACAAACAGCAAATAAGGAAAGCAGTTACATATGACCCTCCAGCTTCCTTACCGCACCCTTGGGACAGGCAGAGAAAGGAATGCTGGCACATGCCTCAGCTGCTTCCCCGCAACCATCTGATGGCCATGGCTGTACAGACAGGAAATTGTGGCAAACCCTCTGTGACCCCAGAAATTCATGGACTTCTGAAGACAGAATCCAGTTATAAACGTGGAACTAAAGAACCGAGGCCATCAATATTTTAATAATAATATAAAGAATAGTTTCTCCAGCATCTAAATTTCAGTGGCGTGTTGACAGTATTATTAATATTATATTTAGTATTTCTTCACATCTTTTTTTTTAATGAGAATTTTATCTCAAAGTTACTAAACAAATATTTTCTTACTCTTTTGGACAAGTAACTTCACCTTGATTTCTTTGCAATAGAGCTGTAACATCTTAGCCCAGTGTTTGCTTCTCTAAGGAGCACCATGAAGTCACAGTTGTTTTCATGTCAATACCATCATTTAATTAAGTTTTACAGTCTCACCCCTCCCACTCAATTTGTGTTTTAAAGCCCTCTGGTTGGAGGTGGAAGTACGATGACATGTAAAGAAGGAAGGGATATCTCCTCAAAGGAATGAGAGCCCAACTTAAGTTCATATCTAAAAATTAATCCCCAACTGCCTTCAAAAAAAAGAAAAAAAAAAACCAAAACAAAAAAACCAACAGAAAAAAAAAACAAACCAAACCCACCCAAAACCCCCCCAGAAAAGTCACCTTTAACTCAGCAGGAACTCGTTTCCTTCCCAAAATGTGTTTATAGGCTATTGTCTACTTGTACCCAGAGGAATACGTATCAGCAATAGGTACATCTGTCTAAGCACTTAGTACTAGCTTAGCCTCATAAGACTTTTTGCAGTACAATCTTCATTCAGCTGCTTGCTGAGGTCTTTGCCTTGCAGCTGATTTTGAGCTTTCTAATGTAAATTCTGCTTTAGCAAGTGACTCCTTGCAGCTTACACTGTGAAGGGACTGCCTTAGAATTTGTAAGTACAAACTTAAAACAAAATAAATAGACTGCCTAATTAAACATTAACTTTAGGAAAGACCTCAGTGTTTTCTGAACTGCCCTAATCAACTGTTATGTACTCTTGGTTTACAGCAATATCCTGCTAACCCACATTAACATCTTCATTGAAAATACACAGATTTTAAGTTAATTCAGATTACTTACTGCATCTTATATGCCAGATTCATCTCAAAGAAGCTAAAAAAGTATTTCTAAGGGCAAGAATATTTTTAGTTTATGCATAAGGAAATGTTAAAATAAATAGGGCACGAGAAACACTGTCAAGTTTTTTGTGTTTTGTTTTTGTTTTTTTTTTTAACTACTTGGCATAACTCTGTTAAAAGGCCAAAGACTGAATCAGACAAACCCAAGCTCCAGACACATAATTCCAACATGGAGACCCTCTTATAATCTTTAAATAACCAATTCATGAATATCTTCACATCACATTCTTTTTTCTTTATTTAAGCATAAGACCCTTTCCAAGCATGTATCTGCTTTGTTCTTTCTTCTTTAAAGAAAACCACCCAAAAAAGCCTTTACTTTTTTAACAGACAATAATCTTCAAGAACGCTTACAAGAGACAGGCCCCCATTTCTCCCTCTGAAGAATTACTATTTTCATGATGCATTTTACAATGAGGAAATAGATTATCTTTCACAGAACATGAATAACTCTTAGGATATCATTGTGGAAAGCGGCTGTATCATTCAGTTAGCTATATGGCATTTATACTTAACATAACAAAGCACAAAATGAAAATAGAGAACAAAAGCCAGACTGTGTTGTCTTCAGTATTTTGAAAGTTATACACAGTCTGTTTTAGAGGTAGAAAAACAAGGATTGTAGGGAGCAGTGGGCGGTGTCTAAGTTTTCTTAAAGAGTATCACTTGCAAAAACAAACTACATCAAAATACATACATTTGAAGTGAGCACTTGAGAACTGAAAAGCAGAAACACGCTAATCACACAATCTAGTAAAACCGATGTTGAAAACAGCCATAATTCCCAGTAGAGCTGTTTCAAACACTGTAAATATTGCTTCTAAAAACACAGGAAAAATAAAACCTTACTAGAAAAGATATTGACAAATATTGAGAAACTTCCCAAAGCATCCCTTACAGAGATGAAAGCTGTGCATGAAAGGTTTATTATCTGCTGCTCCAGTTGCACTGGATCATAACTGCTAACAGAAAATGTAAGCCACAAATACATGGACAAGGAGAAGGCACGTAGTATGACTGGGAAGTTACAAAACTCTCCATGCCAAAGACCAGAATCCTTTGAAGGTGTCATTTGGTTGTTAGAACAAAAATAATCCTTTGGCTTCTTTGCCCAGAAACCAATCACTGGGTGCAAGCTACCTACTAGCAAGTTCTGCTTTGGATGGTGCCAGCCTGGTTAATCATGTCCTAACTCTGCCCTTACCTGACACCAGCTGGTTTGCTGGGAGCTAGTGTGGGTTAGACCCCAAAGGAGGTGAGCATGGTAAAGCCAGCCAGGGAGCCAGGAAAGACTTCAGTACAAGCATGAGCACTAAGCAGCAACCAGGCATTGCGCTTCTTTGTTTGACACTGAGAAGCTGTAAATCATTGGTTCTCCCCAAGCCCATTTTGTGTTGCGTTGCTTGGTGCTACAACAAGCAAAGTGCAGGAGCAAAAAATAAACAAAAATTAGGGAGCTGGATCTTTGCTCTCTACTTGAATTCCAGCTGGCAAGCAGATTTTAAAACCAACATAGAACATACCTGCCTCTTGTGTACCTGTCATACTGGACCACGGATAGCACTCAGTTCCACAATTACAGCTTTAAGCTTATGCATCATTACTCCCATTAGGAAATTCCCATTAGTTTAAGCTTTCATACTTTTTCTCAAAAAAACAAAACAAAAAAACCCAACCAACCAACCAAAACCCCAAACCCAAAAGTCAAATAAAAAAATAACAAACCCAAACAAAACCAGAACAAACAAAACCAAACAAAAAAACAAGACAAAAAAAAAAAGAAGACGACAAAAAGAACCCCAAATAGCCAAAAAAAACACCTAAAATGTCCCTCCCCAATCTGTTGGCCCTATGAGCCAACATGTCAAACATAGGGCCAACATGTCAAAAGCTTCTGGATATAATGAGCAAATGCAAATCTAACATATTAACGCTGCCACAGTAAAAGTTGAGGGTACCATTTTCACAATCAGATGTTTAAAACAAGGATCTTCTACACAGCCATTACCTACACTGAGATTATGGGCATATTTGCATTCAGAAAGTCCTTGGTTGCTAGTAAAAATAAACCCAAAGTCTCTTGGTAGAAATTTTAAGGAATTTTTATCAGTCTAAGAGTCTGAGACTGCCATTCTCCAGGGCAAATGGATCAAATCCAAATATATTAACATGTAAACAAATTAAATAGAAATGATTCTTCATTTTTGCTCAGCAACATCTTAAGTAAAACATACCCAGTCATCTTTTTTCTGGTGCGAGCTGCAGCACCAACAGTTTTTGTAGAAAGCAGACTATTAACCACTCTCACAAGTGTGTGTGTGTGGCTTATTTTTTTAAGGCACTGCTCACTCAAGTGTTTCAGCACTTACCTCCCTAAGATAAAAATAAGTTAGCAAGTCACACAGAATTACCACTTATCAGCTCAATCATGAAAACTGATGATGCAATGTAGTATAAATTACCTTAAGCCACTTCTGTGGTTAAGACTTAGCACATTATTTTGCATTGGACACAGGATAATAACATGCACATGCTCACTACCATCTCATCTGACAAGTATCTGTTCTTTTAAATACAGTATCTTCATCTGAAGCAGCAGGATGATACTTCTGTGTTTTCACAAGTAAAGTACATACCTAGGGCTCGAATGCAGGACATTAAAGTACAGCTACTGAAAAGCTGTTCTGTATTAACCAACAGCAAGCAGACCACTAGCCCGTAACAAATACAGGCTAAAAATACAGTTTTATTGGGGTTTTACACTAATGCATGGCACCTTTCTGTTTCCAAGGAAAGAAAACTACATGCTCTTTCATTCAGCAGCAATATTCTGCTACGCTGCTAAATACACAAAAATTTAAACAGCTTAGTAGCACGATCTCAGGAATTTATGTCCTAATGATTTGAATGGTATTCTCACTCCACAGTCACAAAGCTGTATTACTGTGCTATAGTGCAGTAAAATGGCCACAGCAGCCAGGCTAGAGCCAGCTTTCCCTGCTTCAAGTTTTCAAAGCCTCTTGAGAAGCCTGTACACTTGCTCATTTAAGTAACTCACACTGATCTCTGTGTTACTATTTGAGTTCTGCTGTACTCAGTCCAGCTGGATTAAAGCTAACTAGTGATATGCCTTCTGAACATAGTACAGCCATAGCCTCAGGCTGCTGGGGCTTTAGGGAGAATGTCCTCACTCTCAAGTGGAACAACCTATTTCTGGATTATACCAAATGGATGTTAATAGTCCCGCAGTAATGAAACACCAGTTTACATCAGCACCTGCCTTCAGCAAAGAGAAGGCTAGCAATAGCTTCCACAGTCACTCCTAAAATGCTGCCCTGCTCAAACCGTTTTTCAAAGGTGCTTCAGGCATCAGGCTGTCTGGCAAAGAGAAGGAAAGAGCATGCACAAGGAAGAGTGACATCAGGTGGGGGAGGAGAAGACAACAGTCAGCTATTACATAAATGAGAACTGGTTTTTGCTCCTGAGAGGGACTGGTTTCCTTTTATCTCCTTCTATCACCATCTTTCACACCTTCCCCCCTACACTGCAAGGTCTGAAAGCACACACAACATGCTACCAATTTAACAGCTACAGCAAACAAGGAGCAGGGAAGGCAGCGGGCATATCTTTTAGTCTCTGATGGATTTAGTATCAGCAAATATGCTCTCAGGTTCAGAAAAACACAACTGCCAATCTAAACAAGTTAGTTCCTTTCTTTGTGTGCATGCAGACCTCACAACTACAGTTTGCTGAAAAGGCAGGCATTGTTCTACCTACAATATGGTGTGAACAGACTGCAACAGCACAGAACTAGCTACCCTGAAATACACACAACAGCACCACCAGATGATGAAAGCTCCACACTTCAGAGAAGGGAATACAGAGCTAAGCAGGAAGTGACAGCTCAATAAACACAGCCCTGCCGAAATAAGGAAAATGCACACCAAGGAAAGAGCAACTGGGACGATGGAAAATGCTGCATTTGGCATCCATCCATCACCCGGTCCTGCCCAGGATCAGCCACCAGCCCGCTGGCCTAGACACCGTTCTGCTGCCCACAGTGCCTCAAAGCCTGTGTGCCAGGTGCTGCCAGACAAGAGCTGGTGCGGCGCTTCCCAAAGAGTATTTCCTTAACCAGTCATGTAAATTTAGTAAATTGATTTGATACAGCAGTCTTGATTTTCAAAATATTCCAAGGTCCTGATAATGAGTGATAAAGCTTCACGAAAACACTAATTGTTAGCAAAGCAAATTAGCCATTTCCTGACAGCATCAATGCTGATCCATGTGTAAAGTGCAATTCGACTAGAAAGAGGATTTTCTAGCAATGTGCCACTGCATAACATTCTCTCCTGTGCAGAAGTAGTAAGGGAGTACACTGCAAAACATTTATTCAAACTAGCAGGACCTCCTAGCCTTAGTGAACGGATCAGCATGACAAGAGTTCAATTAAAGGTCCTCACAAAACAGCCTGCCAGCAACCTTCTTTCCTTCGACAGGGATGTCTTGTGGAGGAGAAAGACACAAAAGAACAAAATACAGAAACCACCATCACAAGAGCATAGAGCAAAGGATATTTACCTTCAGGAGCTTCCTGCACTTGAGCTAACACCAGGACAGCTGAAGGAAGAGCTATTTCATCAGTTTCTGGGGGTCTTCGGAATCAGTGCTGCAGTAGAAGCTTCAGTCCAGCAACAGGAGGAGTCCTCAGGGGAAGGCAGACCAGACTGTGGGCTCAAGGTGAGTACTCAGGCAGCAGAGTCACTTCCTCAATAAGCAACGCCCAGTCCTGAGACCACTTTCCAAGACAAAACACCAGTGTCTTGGGCACAACCAGAGTAGGAGAAAAGAAAGGCGACATCCCCATACAGGAGAATCCAGGTCCAATCCAGGCAATTCAGGACCAAGATGGAAACCTTAAGCCCCCAGAAGCCCTCCTCCAATACCAACCGGCTGACGCTGCTGAGAGTGATCAGAGGCTTCCCAGGCTGCTTTCTTCAGCTCCTGCCTTTAGAGCATCCTCAGCCACCCTCTTCTACCAGCCATCTTCCAGGCCAAACTCTGGTGCTCAGGGTTCCCTTCTCCCCAGGCTTCCTGACATTT
Organism: Psittacus erithacus; assembly: GCA_009867235.2. NCBI lineage: Eukaryota > Metazoa > Chordata > Aves > Psittaciformes > Psittacidae > Psittacus > Psittacus erithacus. Next base: position 2,129 of record WYDI02019644.1, on the reverse strand, counting down.
CGCTCGGCCTTCCGACGCCAGGACATTCGAGAGCTCCGTCACCTACAGAGCTGACCGGTACCAGGGAACAAAGACCTTGGTTCACAGCAATGCTGTGCATGGCCACAGCCCTTTGGCCAGCTCCACTCGAGCACCGTTGCTCAGGAGTGCCTCGGAGCTCACCACGCAATTCCCCTGAAGAGCGCCACCTGCTCCGACCATGCCCACACCTCGTGTCTTCCCAAGCACAGCGGTCAAGAAGAGGGGGACAAAGTGCTGCTGCCGAGTTCACTTTTACACCCTCAGTATCTTCCCTTCCTCACTGCCTCGATACCTCCTTCCCTGCCTCAGAAGCCAGTCAGGTTTCCTCCCAGGCTCCCCTGCCTTCCTCAGAGAGGATGCTGGCCCCTACTCCGCTGAATCAGTTTTCAAGCTGCATTATGACCTATCAGGAAGGCACTTGGGGTGCACAGCACCTGCAAGACCACCTGTAGTTTGCCTGAAGAGCAAAGGGCTGTTTGAATCTGCACAATCACCCTGTGGGATTTCCTTTGTGCCTTGTTCCCCATTATTCTTTGATTCAGCCTTCCAGCCCTTCACCAACTTGCAGCTGGGCTGGGGCCAGGCAAGTCCTGATGAAGCCTCTCCACTCAGCACATATGTTCATTGGGCATAGGAATGAGACCTCATATGAACTAATATCCTTCATTCAGTAGCAAGCATACCACAATAGCAAGATCTGTCTTTGATATTTATTGATGTTCACACTGAATTATGAAGTTAAGAAATTAACTCTGAAGAAATACACGTGTACCCATTTCAGACAACTTCCCTGTTATATATGTGTTTTCATAAACTTTTGTAAATTTTTACTCTGGAAATAATGTACGCCAAATATCTGTAAAGCAATCTGAAACAGATCTCTGTTATGTTGGATCCTTGAATGGATGAGGAGCTGCTGAGGAAAATTCGAAGGAAAAAAGAAGCTTATAAAAGGTGGAAGCAAGGACAGGCAGCCTGGGAAGAACTACAGGGATGTTGTTCGGGAAGCTAGGGACCAGGTTAGGAAAGCTAAGGCCCAGCTAGAATTACACTTGGCAAGGGATGTGAAAAATAACAGGAGGGATACTATAGGTACACTGCAAATAAAAGACAGACTAGGGACAACATGGGCCCTCTCCGGAAGCTATCAGGAGAACTGGCTACCCTGGAGTTGGAGAAGGCTGAGGGTCTTAATGACTTCTTTGCCTCAGTCTTCACTGGCAAATGCTCTGACCACACCACCAAAGTCTTGGAAGGCAGACACAGGGACTTTGAGATTGAAGACCTTGGGCCCACTGTAGGAGAGGATCAGGTGTGAGACCATCTTAAGAACCTGAATGTGCACAAATCCATGGGACCTGATGAAATCCATCCACGGGTCCGGAAGGAGCTGGCACATGAAGTTGCTAAGCCACTGTCCATCAAATTTGAAAAATCATGGCAGTCAGGTGAAGTTCCCAATGACTGGAAAAAGGGAAATATAACCCCCGTTTTCAAGAAGGGGAAAATGGATGATCTGGGGAATTACAGAGCAGTCACTCTCACCTCTGTGACTGGCAAAATCTTGGAGCAGATTCTCCTGGAAGGCAATGTAAGGCACATGAAAAACAAGGTGCTCGGTGACAGCCAGCATGGCTTCACTAAGGAGAAATCCTGCCTGATCAATTTGGTGGCCTTCTATGATGGGGCTACGGAACTGATGGACAGGGGCAGAGCAGTTGATGACATCTACGTGGACTTGTGCAAAGTGCTCGACACTGCCCCACACGACATCCTTGTCTCTAAATTGGAGAGACATCAATGTGATAGGTGGACCGCTCGGTGGATAAAGAACTGGCTGGATGGCCACACACAAAGAGTTGTGGTCAATGGCTCAATGTCTATTTGGAGACCAGTAACGAGTGGTGTCCCTCAGGGATCGATGCTGGCACCGGTCGTGTTCAGCATCTTTGTCAGTGACATGGAAAGTAGGATTGAGTGTGCCCTCAGCAAGTTTGCCAATGACACAGAGCTGTATGGTTCGGTTGATAGGCTGGAGGGAAAGAATGCCATCCAGAGGGACCTTGACACGCTTGTGAGGTGGGCTGATGCCAACCTTATGAAGTTTA
>WYDI02019637.1:0-21555 GCA_009867235.2 Psittacus erithacus | reverse complement strand
CTAAGCAGTAGCTACAAACATCAGTATTATCAGTACTGTTCCCAGACTGAAAGTTAGAAACACAGCGCTGCACCAGCTACTAAGAAGGAATAAAAATGACTGCTACTGCTGAACCCAGGACAATTCCAAAAACAAACCTCACCAAGCCATCAGCCAGTAATATCCAGTGGCCCCTATTCTTGTGTGCTTGTCTTTTCTGAAGGCGTGAAATAGGAATAGAAAAATAATGGTTCCTTTGTGGAAAGGACTTTGGAAAAGGCTAGGAGAAGGTAGCTGGTATCCTGCCTTTTCACCTACAACAGTGTTGACTGCCTCCTGCTCTCATTGCTCCTTTGCTCTTTGGAGTGGTGGAAAAAGGCAAACAAATGAAAAGAGATTAATCTCTCTCAGGTTGTTTTGCCCTGATGCCATGCCAGAAAGAGACTGTGAAATGGCGCAGTATGAAAAGGGGGTGACCTTCTTTCTGGACTCTAGTTTTGAGTGAGGGCTTAAGTTCAATGAGCAATGACATGGTAAGATGAACACACTTGTTACATCCAATTTAGTCAAACGTATGCTGACAAATATAAATCAAAAGCTCCATGATTTCAGTTAGAGGCTACATTACAACATCTGAAGTCTCAGATCTTAAGGGCGGTAACTACAGCACGCTAAAGATGAAAGAGGAGAAGGAAAAAAAAACCTAGCCACAAGGACCACTGATGTAAAAGAGTTTCTATTCCATGCCGCCGCCTATGGACACCTAAAATACCCCATCATAAGCCTTGGAAATGGGAAATCGTAGATACAAGTGTAGACTTGACAGTTTGGAAGGAAACCACTGAATTAGCCGTAGAGAAAGCTGTCAGTCTCTCCCAGCTCATGAAGCCTAAAACACTACAGGGCCTGTTCTGCTGTCATTTATGCCACATACAGCTTGGCTTTGGGTGTCACGTACAGCATGAGTCACCAGATCCTGCAGAAATGAGCAAATCACACTATTTCTTAGTGAAGCAAGGAGGAAGTTGCCTCCCAGAGGGGTCTTTTTTCCAAACGCACTAATTTCAGCCATTCTTGCTTTGAAAAGCTTACATTCTTCCAGTCCGTGCAAAACATTTACCACACTTAACTCAGTGTGCAACTGAGAGTACTGTGAAGAGAGGCTTTACAAGACAAATTTTATGGTGTTTCTGCAAGTCATATAATTTCACTGGATGAATATAACTCTTCTGAACTTCACCCTTGCAGGACAGAGAGTTGGGTATTGCCATGTTTGCTATCCCCGTCCCTGGATAGTCTAGATAGGCAGCTGTCCAGTTCACTTCTCTCATGCTCTCCCCCTCAATCACTTAATTCATCCCCTGACAGCTCCCCTTCGCATTTTCCTCTCTTCAGTTTTTTACACTTCACATTTTCCTTCTGCGCTTTGTCACATTCTTCTACCTCTTCACATCCTCCAGCATGTATGTGAGTATACACTCCCCCCCTCCAGAAGCATTTCCAAATTTCTTATAACATCCTGGCTAACTTCTCAAAACACTACTTCTACTTACTGCTCCTGCCAGTATCCTAATAATTCCATGTCCACACCACCCTGCCTGGCCCCCCTGTCATGAGTAGCATGCTACCTCATTTCTCAACAGCAGCTCACCTGCATCCTTTTAGAAACAGCACAGTCTTGCCAATCCTAGACATTAAGCAATCCTCATAGTAGCTTGAGCTACAGAGATTTTCCAGGAAACAAACAAAAAGCCACTGTAGAATTATTTTTATATTTTTCCAGTTTTTTGAGCCTTTGTCTTGGATTTTTCAAACTTTCTCCAAAAACACATAAGCATCACAATGTTTTACATTTTAAATTTTTAATTTAAAATGTTATTAGCTTTTTCCAGACAGCGTCATAATTAGCATTGACAATACTAATATGAAAAAAACCTAATAATATTGCAACTCCCTAACCTTTCAAGAATAGAAATTGCCTTTTCATTCTGTTGGGATGGCACCTGAAGTCTTGCCAACAGTGTTAGTACAAATGCTAAGAAACACAGTACTGTCACTTGGCTTCGATTTCTTGCAGCGTGCTTTAAATTGTGGTTAAATTGTCTTGAAGGTTTGAGGAGCAGTCCTGTGACTATGACTTCAGTCTATTCTTGCTAAAAAAAGAGTAATGAACATTTTAGATTATGCTACTTCAAAAGAACAAAAGTGGCAAGTTAGCCTCAAGAACTAATTAATGCAAAGAACTGGAGAGAATAATTTAGGTGAGGATGCACTGTATTTTTGGTCATCTTTATTGCTACATTACTAAAACAATTATTCTGGCACAAATCATATGGAACTAAAAGTTATCCTACTGGGATATAGACAAATAATTTCTTCAAACTGTGTTTACACTGCTTCCACATCCATTGCAAGATAAATACAAGACCTTAAGATAAAATGTTTGAAACACAGACTAGTAAGAATTTAGCTGTGCCTCTATAAATTGATTTCTTTGTAATTTTTTATTTCAGGTAGTTTGATATTTTTGAGACTTGTAGCAGTTACATTGGAGGATACTCACAACAAGGATCTGTTTTGTTTCACTGCCAAATACTGGCAACATGCTGAGAAATATGTAATTACATTTACCATGTGATAATCCCTTTACATGCTGTATCTATGGTGATATCCTTCCTAATAAAGTCATGACAAGGGAAGAAACCTATTGCATAAATGAGAAGCCTACAGGAAAATAATGAAGTGCACTGACCAGCTTTCACCCTCATGTCCTTATTATGCTGCTCTTGAAGGAATAATCACACCTGGGGCTAAAGGGATTGCTGTGTGGGTATCAGCCACGGGTCACTGCTAACCTGTTCCCTGGATCAGTTCTCTTTAAAGTCAACAGTAAAACTTCCCTGCATGTCATTGAGAGCAGATCCACTCACCTTAAGCTCATAGAAAACAGAAATTAAAGTAAAGAGAGGTTAGATAGCACTGTTTACTACTCATATGTGTTGGGCTTGAAAGAAGTGAGAAGGGGCAGCATTAGAAGTGAACCACTTGAGGTTCAAACTGGAGGAGACCTGCAGGAAATTTCACTGAAATAATGGGATGCATCTGCTACTGCCAGCATAGACAGAAGCATGGAACTGCATGTAGGCAGAAATACATACTATTGTTATTACAGAATTAGGCTATATTAAGAATTGTGTCATTCCAGCCCTTTCTGCAGCAGATAAAAATAAGAGAAAATACCGGTACTGCAGGTATTTCACCAATACTCAGTTATTCCAGCTTGTGAATAACAGATGTATTTGCCAAGAAATCATTGAAACTTCAGAGCTGGCTTTGGTAAACGGTGCAATTGTGATAGAAAAATAATTGCAGAAAGATTAAATTCTATATTAACAGTTTGACACATAGCTGCACATTTGGGAGGGGAGAAATCAAAGTACACTCTGAGCTGTGTTTGGCAGCATCAGAGAAAGGGGGTGAAATAGCATTCTGTATCATTTATAGATAGTGCAGGGAAATGTATTTTGGATTCAAACTGGGGGCTCTCAAGGTAGAAATGGGAAGAACAGTCATCTGGTTATTTTAATTGACCACAACTTGACTATGAATTGCTGATATGATGCAGCTATAGAAAGATATATTGGGATTCATTCATGTTTCCCTGAAAAAGAATTATAAACCTATTGCAAAAGCACTCATGAGACGTCATGCAGAATATCTGTGTGCTGTTCTGAGCATATGAAGACAAAAACCAGAAAGCCATGTTAGCAGAGGAATAGAAAGTAAACTGTAAAACAGCTTGACTTGCTTAACCTAGTATTAAATAAGACTAAATTGGGGAGTCTAAAAGACTGCAATCACTCGAGATCAATAATAGGAAGAAGGACCATTTAAATGAAAAAAAAATGTTAGCCCAGTAGAAAGTGATGTAAAATAGGAATAAAACTAGTCTCAAAATTAGAAAAAGAAAGAAAGGTCCTGGACCAGCCAACTCATTGAGACATTAAAAGCAATGTATCTCTCTACTATAAAGGTTGTAGGATGAGCTTTCAACATACTGGCCTTAGGCTTGGGTATTATCTAATCACAGAATTGTGAGGGTTCAAAGGGACCTCTGGAGATCATCTAGTCCAACTCCCAGATCTTTGCCAGCCACATGTTCCTAGAAGGAGCAAATTTAAAGACAGAGTTAATGAGTAATACGAAATTGGAAAAAAAAAACCCAGAATTTTAAGGAAGCTACATAATGAAACTGAGACAATATAATACGCTTGCTCTTGGCTTTAGCATCTCTTAATTTTAAATCTTGTAACCATAAAACTGTGAAGTTTGGTTACAAATTTGAACATAGAGTTGAGTTTATATAGTTTTGCTGAAAGACAGCAATGAACTAACTAAAAGAATATGAAAAGTACATGGGTGATGGTTTATCTGATGGACTGAATTTATAAGGTAAATTCAAACAGTGAAACACATTTTAACTGGACTTTAATAATGTTGTTTTGGAGTAAGACTGAAATTCTTTGTAGTTTCAGTTTCATAACACTCCCCAGCTGGAATTTCCATTTCAAGCTATTATAATGCAAAGCTTTACAGTTTTATTTTAACTGTTCATTTTAGATGGTTTTCACACAGAGAAGTTTATTTGAATACCAGATATACTGTAAACATCCCGAACATCTGGTAATTAAGTATAGTGCACAGTAATCTCCATAAAGCCTCTATCTGTGGTGAAATCTTTTTAATAAATAGTTGATAATGGAATGAAGCTATTAAAAGAATTACTGCACACATGGGGAAGTACAGCAATTATTAATTCCACAGCATATATAAAAGCTTCTAACTGTCCACTGTACCAAGAATCTTTAAGATGGGACTATTCTGAAATAAGTGACAGCATAGAAATATCCCATTTGCAATAGAAAAAAAATAGACCCCCATAATTCTACCACATTATTTTCATAGCTAATCAACTACCCAGTAAACTCTGTAAGTTCTCAAACTGTTCATACCCCACTTCATGACAGCATAACCTCAAAGGTCTTCTGTAATCTGGCCAGGACACTGTTCTTTTTACAAAGTGGGAAGAGAGGGTAACTTCCATTTCACTCCCTTTTACAAAATACTCCACCATGAAGCAGTTCATGTGCATCATTTGGAGTGTCCATTTTCACCCTCAGCAGCAGCAGGAAAGTTGTCTTCTCTGAACAGAGTGAGAACTTGTCTGAACAAATGTGAGCACCTACCCCTCCTTATTGAAGATTTCTTCAGAGGACTTTTAATATAGTGACATTGCATATGGATTTGTTCATTCTATCAGTAAACTGAAGATCCCATTCTTTAAGCTCAATTCACTGACAATTCACAATATCCCAAACAAGTCATTATGCTAGCAGCCCTCAAGTTGCATTACCTGATTGCCACCTACACTTTATTTCAAGAAACCCATAAGAAGAAACAGTTAAAAGAACCTTTTTGTGCATCCCCTTCTACCAATGTCTGCTTAAAAATAAAAATAATTTTGAACTTTTTTAATAGCAACTTTTTCCCCCTTGTATTTATCAGCGATTCTTATTCTTAAATCCAGTAATCCAAGGCTGAGTTTATCATCCACTTTAAGATACCAGGCTCCAGCTTTGAAAGGTTGCATGCCTCCAAATTCATAGGGGCAACCTGTTTATATTACTGGGTGTATTTCAACTTCAGCTTTTCCAGTGACTATTTAAGGCCTCCTGTACTTTTTTCTGGAGTGCTGGCACATTGTTTAAATCACTGGTATGGCTCACTACCTTATTCTGTATTTTAGCCAGTAAAGTTCCTCTACCTTACACTCCTCTGTATTTCCATTTATCTTTTTTCTTTAAGAAATCAATGTCAAGACAGCATATGAACCTGGCTGACAGTTATCAAGCCAAATGTGAATTTATGCTAGCATCAAATGTCAATGCCACACATCCCAAGCTATCCACATCCACTGTCACAGAACTTCTGTGGCACACCACCTTCCTGCATATATCCTGTTCTCAGCTACAAATACTTTCTCTTCCATTTTACTTTACATAACACTGGACAGGAGACTGAATGTAACCAGTGACAGAAATATTCTTCTAACAATGTTTACCAAGACACCCCCTCACTTTCTAAGCAAGTGACATGCCAGCCACAGACCAGGGCAGGGACATTCAGGTGCTTGTGGAAGTTCAGCAAAATTGTTCCTTGGGTTAATTCCTAAACCTGTCTTACCCATCATCTATGTATATATTCCCATGTTCAAAAAAGCAGTAATACAGCATTGTTTCTGAGGTGCCTTAAAGCTTGTTTCAATCCTGGAACAATCAAACACCTTAAGCCTGTATTTTCAATGCTGACACCTCATAGAAAAGGGCTAAAATATAGGCCAAGGGTTTTGTAGCAAAACATCAAAATTGAAATGTAAATATATTTTCCAAAAATACTAAATAATACAACTTCTGAAAAATTCACTGAATCTGATGTAAAATAACATGGGAGCCCAAATTTACTCATATAGATTCAAAAACACTGGTCTTAATTATCTTTGAACCTCCTTCAGTCTTTCATTCTTACACCCCTCCAAAAGAATACCACTCTTTCATGTGGTGATCCATCCAGCTGTACAAACAAAGCACAAGTTGCCACAAACCTTGAGTTGTTTGACAAGCAATTTATATCAGGGAGAAAGACTGAAAAGGAGGTGTTTAATGAAGACTTCAAATTTCACATTGTCCCGACTGCTATTGTTATATTATATTGTTATAATATGGCTTTCCAATCAGTTCAGTACATCTTTGCTTATGTTTGACCATGTGTGTCTGGCAAACAACCTTGGAAGCTTGCAGAAGATGAAGCAGGTGTTAAGCTCTTGAATAAGAATTTTAGTAGCTGCATGAAAATAATGCAACATAAAGGTCATTTCACCAGCAGCTCCAGAGCTGTAATGGACCTTTTGGCACAAAAAAAGCCATAGAGGTTCTGTTCAGAGTTGTTTTTACTGCTTGGCATGCTCCTCCTTCTTTAACTTTTAGTGGCTTTTCTCCAACAATAAGCAAAAAAGAGAAAAACCTTGAAAAAAAAGAAAAACCAAATAAATTTATTAGAATATAAATGTATTTGGGGAATAATTCCAAAAACATTATGAATTGTTGGTGCCAACTTCTATCTTTGATTTTTAAGCTCAGTCATTATTCTTCTGAAGAAATGTGGTTTTTTCCCTTCTTATTTTAGATATAGTATAAAATCATAACACAAATCTGTATACTCTGGAATTGAAAGGACTCAGATTCAGAAGGTTTCTCAGCAGAAAAATAACCATGCATTTTCTGAAAATCTAGAAGAAAAATTAATAACTTTGTAGCCACTGACACCAAGTAAAGTTTCAACTGCCATTTAAATAAAACAAAACAGCATTTGGAGTGCTGCAGGAATTGCTGATTATTTCTGAAAAGGAATGGTTCCAAAAGTCCTTAAAAATCTGAACTGTTGTCCATAAAAACCTTGTTGTTCCCTTGAAGACTGCTTATGTGTGCTACACACACAGTACTGGAAACCTAGTAGGTGGCAAGGGAGATTTTGTTTGGTTTTAATCTTTGTTTTCTAGTAAAACACTTTCCAATGCCAAGATGATTAAGATCTGTCACTTGCACCAAATGATGCTTCTCTTATCATACGGGAGAGAAAAGTGGGGGGTTTTGCCGCATTTTGTTGTTTGGGTCTTTGGATCACATTTTACATAGTTGATATGACAATCTGGTACATTTATGTTTGGAATTATGAAAAAAGACTTATGCAGAGGATAAATTTTGATTTGCAAACTTACTAGTTCATACTTTATTGACTGGAAACCTACCTCATGAGAACAAGCAATGGAAAAAATATGGCCTTGGTAAGTCTTTCATAAGGATTTCGTACAGATTGCCATAGCTTCTGGCCAAGTGTTGAGAAGTGAATTATTAACTTGTATAGTCAATAAGAATCTTCACTAGAAAAGCTCAGAAGATTCTAGAGAAAAAAAAAAAAGAAAAGTCAAAAACCCCTGGGAAGCTGCCTTCTTTGAAGAGAAAATGCAGTTTTCCACTTCTGCTCTTGCCAGCAGAATCTACCAGAAAAGACAGCTATACGGATTTGTGCACACTCTGGGGGCTGCTCACATATTTGTACCTACTCCAGTGTAAAGCTCAGTTGTGAACCACCAAGACTCAAGTATGGTGGAACTTGTACTTCCTGAAATACAACTAAATAGCTCAAGAATATATTACAATTTTGGCTTCCTACATAAGGATTTTGTGCTGGTACTTGATCACTGGTGATCAGGTCAACCCTCATAAGTGAGACCACAGAATTTTCCAAGTGGTAACTATACAATCAAGGCATGGTCCAGACCAGGATCTGACAGTAGAGCAATTCTGGCTTTGGGGCTCCTTTCATCAGATAAAATGCCACAGCCTATGTGACATACTGCATTTGTCTGCTATGCATGCTTTACCAGTTCAAATATGATTCCAAAAAGTTGACATATCAACTCAGCATTAGTTACCAGATCAGTTACCTGTTCACAATTCTCTAACATTACACTCTATCAGATATCTTCTCTCCTTCTGCATCTAGCACTAAGTTGGCTCAAAAGCTAAAGGCAGCATAACCTCTACATTCTGCTTCCTGTCTAATTTGACATAAAAGTGGTAAGGTGCTCACTTCTGGCTCATATTCACTTTGTACAGTGGCTTGCTGTCAGGTGAAGCTGATTAAACCAGAGTGGTCAGAGATACAAGTCATAAGGGACTATTACAATCAGATTACCCAGTAACTACCCAACCATTTGTGCTCTGAGCTCACAACATTTCAGCTGAGCTAGAGCACATCCAGCAAGCCTTTATTCTATGATGATTTGAAGTTTGATACTGTGCTACCAAATGAACTTTTAGATGAAATTACAAAGACTGACCTTAGCTTTCCTTCCCATGTACAGCAAGGCTGCTATCTGACATGCCCAGCTCAGTAGGTTTAGCTTGCTTAGAATACGGAGGTGGAATGTCTTAAGAAAGTAGTTTGCCTTGATCCAAACTAATTAAAAGTGACTACGACTGAGCAGTTTAGATAGGTTTGCCATCTATAATACTGCTTAAACTTCAAATCCTATGGATTTATACTAATGCTAAACCAGTCTAACTGCAGGTGCTACCCACAGAAGCCAAAGAGATGAGCCTGCCTTCCCAGCGTTATGCCTTTACTTCAGAAGTACCATCCTATAGTACGACATTCTAGCTACTGTACCATTTCTGAGCTGAAAAAAAGTCTGCACACTGAACTGCTAGCTTGTATCTAAAAAAAATATCCAAACCAAAAAGAAAACCACAAAAAAGCTCTGCTCATTATTTACAGTACTCTTTCACCATGGCAATTCCATTCTGGTAGGGGGTTTTTAAGGCAATTTCTTCCATAATTGCTCATTAAAGCTTTTTGGGGAACGGATATCTGTATTTCCTTCTATGCTACCAGCTCTGTATTACATTGCATTGGCCTTCAATTTGACCCGGGTCTCCCAAGTCCTGAAAGAATTTAATTTCTTTATGATACAGTCAGCACCAGAGCATTAAAACATTCTTTAAAGGGACCTGAAGTAGTAGGTGCATTCCTACAGCAACCACATCACCCTTTGCATGTTAGAGATTGCAAACTGAAAGAGCTATAACCACAGAGAACTTAAGCAGTTTTGTGGGTAACCACGCTGCAGGAGGCTTTTCAGGTGCAATACGTTGTGCTGTAATAAGGTACTTCACATCTTCTTTACAAAGACAGCTGTCATATATTATGCATACATATATTCAGTACATCACTTTTCATGTATTACATTAAAGCTTTAACAAAGATCCAGGATTTACGTGGATACAGAATTGTAAATAGCTACTTACTAGCAGTGAACTAAGGAGAATAATAGAGAAAAAACAGACACTAAGCATATAGCCCTAAATGAAAGGCTACTTCAAGTAACTCTCATTAAAAGGTGTATGAGGTTTATTACTAAGACAATGATGCTATCTGTGAATCAAAAATGTTTCTGAAGAGATTACTGAAACAGTGAGCCAGATTTCATTTGCTGGGAATCAGAGCTGTTTGGATGACTTCTAATCACCTTTTTAACCAATTTAGGCTCTAACCCAGGAGTAACTTTTCTTTCCAGAGATGGCAAGGGTCTATTGCTTGTTGATTTTCTGTCACCAGGAAGAGATTGTATGGAGAGAAACTGCACAGGTAAGCCCACATTCTTATCTAAACAACACACTACAGTGAGAAGAAAAGGCTTTATCTAGAAATGTGTAGATATTACAAAGGTGCAGGGCAGAGGTAGAATATATGCATTTCGAAATTTGACCCCAGTGGAAAGGTTTTTCCTCAGTTTAAACTGAAATGCTGCCTTTTCACATAAAGATCTACTGTTACACATTTTTTCTACTGCAATTTAGCCATGCTTCTGCATAGAAATCTTTGGTTTCAGACTATGGGATTTTAAATAAACAAGTCGCATGTCTCAAAGTACTGTTCGCACAATTATCGTGCCTTCACTCCTTTCCTCTCCTGAGGGGCTTAGGTATTTATATTGAAATAAAAAAGCAACAGTGTCCTAAGTCCTGAACTAAGATTCTATTCTGCAATGCTTTCTTCAAAAGCAGACCAAAAGGCACTCTAAAAGTTTGGAGTTTTTTTAAAGTATACCATTTAAGAAGGTAATATGAAAGTTTTCGTTTCAATTAAATAAATTAAATCCACAGCAAATATGAAGGCATGAGGGTCAAACACATACATGTGGAGATCCATCAGGAAAAGGTATCTAAGGTTAGTGAACGGGAGAAGTGAGAAAGTCCTCCTCTGACTGTACAGTACAATAGACCTTCATAAGAGGAAACGTTGTGTAGCCTTACATCCCACAGGAAGGAGCTAAATAGGTTGTAACACAGCAATGGGATATTCCCCTCCTTTGTTTTGGGGCAAAGTGCACATATGACATTGTTTACTTGGTCAGGCAAGTGAGGTCTCAGACTTACAAGTGTGCCTCAAAAGCTTCTTTGTTTAATGTGAATAAATGAAAGTAGTTGCCTAAGGCAAGTTCGACATCTCAATTGACAAACTAACCACAACCACAGAGCTGTACATGATGGGTTTATCCTTATAAAAAAAGTAACTGTAAGGTCTTCCCTAGGCCAAAGCAACAATTTTTTCTCAATTAACTATGATGTTACAAAATTGAAAGGGAGTTAAGGAAGCCCACTACACTGCACTGTTACCAGATTCCAGGTTGGGTAATTTTTCATGGGTCACATTGAGAAAGCTGAGAGAATAAAATCTGAAAGAAAAACCTTTTCCCTTCTGGGAACAGTGCAAAGAATATAAAAAAGAAATAATTATAGATGCTGTTTGTTCACCTTATATATACACTAGCTAGCCTTCAAAATGAACACCAAAGTATGCATACAAGTGCATGACTTAATTTCTTAAATACACTGTCACATCATTCCAGTAAAGTCTTTAAACGTTTTGATCATATACCTCCTAAAACTAGTGCACACTCTTTCTTGTTTCTTGCAATTAAAAACATTAAAAGAAATATTTTTATACTGGCTTTTTTGTAGCCTGTGTATGTTAAACCAAGTAAGTCTTCCATCTCCTAGTAAGATAGTACTTTAAGTCCTCAAATAAGGGTTCCACCTTGGATACTAGCATACCATTAACTGAAACACTTTAGTAGCTGAGTATTAAGGAGCAACTTTTTAAGGTATTAAACGCACGGCTCTGCCTTCCCTTGACCCCAAACCACGACATACAAGTTTGGTAATACAAAGTAAGCAGCCCCAGTATAAAAAATAAAAAAGTACTCGCCACAGTCTGTTAGTTGCCATTTGTGCTCAAAATAGGTATCATGCTGGCAAAACCCACTAGAATGCTTGAATAAAGAGCTACTCCAGTATCTCCCTGCATCTCAAAGTCTGTACTTTCGCATAATTATAGCCAATGAATTGTTTCACGATATTGATCAAAACACCTACTGATTCAGGGTCTCAGTTGCTCTAGTTGGAAGCATGTATGGGAGAAGAGGGGACTTTTCTGTTTGGTTGTTCCCTCCCCTCCCCTTACTCCAAGCCCAAAGTTATGCATCTCCAGGGAACCTCTCAAAAAATGATGAGGTCCCTTAAAGAAATTCATCACTGAAGAAAAGATGAACTATCAGTAAATGAAGCTACAGCTACAGACGCAGGCATACTCTTTTGATTATTATTGTCAGCTATCCCCAACTATTTAATTCCAGTGACACCTATCCAGTTTTCCTGATGCTTTTTCGAGGTGATGCAAGGTGGTTTTCTGTAACAGAATGAGGAGTGAGGAAAGTGCAAAGACAGCGATATCCCCATCCGAAATCCAAACAACAGCACTCCCCTTCCTTCACATTCACTGGAAGACATGCCACAGTCTCATCCTCATCAATGCCTAACATAACACACTACGCATCAACAACCCTACCCTTGGTCCTCTCCACAAAGGGTATCTATCTACTGATCATTCACAGTATGCTGGCCTCACCTAATCTTTAATGGAAGATTATACACTTTATCACTCTTTCTCCATAGTGGCCAGTCATTTAAAGAGCAACAGGTTAAAAAAGTCTGTAATCACTACAATGAAGAACAGCAAAATATACTTGCCAGTTTTTCTTTTCATCAGTAGTGACAAAGTATAAAGCAACTGTTCTCCTGCAGTGAAACCTCTGGTTTACATCACCAAACTAACATTGCACAGCTGATTTTATCTCGTTCATCTGTCACCAAATTGATGAGCACAGGAAAACTTCAGTTACCACTGTTACTTTGTACAGTTGCTTTGTAACATGCCTGCACAGGCGCAGAAATACCCAACTGCGTTGACTCAAGAGGCTGACCACAGTTACTGTCTGTTGCTAAGTATCAATTACAATTTGCCTGCAGTCTCCCTGGCCCAGAACGTCATGAAACTTGTCAGTTGCACTTCCTTTTTGCCAAGAGCCTCAGGAAATTGAAGTAACATCTATTTTCCTTTAAGTTGTTTTTTATGGTACTCTTTGTATCTGGTTTCATAACTCTATTCTTTTACCATTACTTCAACTGTGAAACAGCCTCTCCCTCATCACATGCCCTTGCACCTCCTGAGCTCCTGCTGTTTGGGCAAAATACCACCACATCAATAAAGACAACCTACAAGAACATCTTACCAAAGCATGTATCTCTATAATGCTTTATAGATTCCTTCATACAACCACAGCAACCTTTCCACAGCTCAGCTGTCGAGGCAGAGACAGCCTTGAAGGGGCCATCACACACCACATTGGGCATTTCTGATAGGAGTCTTATTAAGCCCTTTCCCCCACCATAAGTCTACGCCCATATTTAGGTGATGTCTCTGTGGATAGTTCTCTCTATCCATTGAGGAAATCAAGGGAGAAATTGTTTTTGATGGTTCTCTGTAACTGTAACTAAGAAATAACTTGAAGATGATTAAACCCAGCCATTTCCACCTTTTCTTCAAGTGTCTGTGACAGCAAGCCACAGGGCTGATGAATTTGCAGCTCCAGGTTTACATTTTGGCCAGGGAAAGGCAAAATAGCTCCCCTCACCCACCCACCCCTTTACTTAGCTAGAACTAGCATTATGCATAGTCCTTATAAGATTTAGCCTACTACACCATCACATATATAGCACATGAACGTTCAGCATTGATAGCACTGTTTTGCCCAGTTAATACCTTGCTTTGCATTCCTTGTGTGCAGGATCTTTGTCTCCTGGGTGGCCTTTCTGCTAATAACTCAAAGCGACTTTTGACAAGGCTGCATTGAAGTAGGACACACGGCTAAGCAACACAAGATGACAGGCAGTGCATTGCTGGGTGATTACCATATGCCTCAGGTGGCAGCAAGAGGCTAAAGTGCAAGTGACTTCAACCACCCAGCAAGTAAGGTAATCCCCCTGCCATGCACAGTTTGGAACTGCATCCTAGTGGGAACATCAGGGAAATAAATCAGCCATCTGCATTTAGTGAGTATTGTGGGAACAAATACTATTGTTAAAGAGTTCATTCAGAAACCATCCATAAATCAGAGAGGATGCTGAATGATGCCCTTTTTTTGTTGTGCTTTTCCACAAACCGTGATTGTCTATTGACACAATTAACAAGAAACACTCTTCTATTTTCCCTGCAGGAAAATAGTCATGTCCCCCCTCAAAATACAACACCTTCAAACCAGGGCCTGCTCTCCTTAGGGATGCAACTCATGAAAACCTGGGCATTAATCTAAGCATCCAGCCACAGCAGGACTCCCAGGGGGACAAGCCAATTGCTAAGGGTGACCCCTGTGCAGTGCATGCAATGCCCTCACCCCTCGGGGTGTGAGCAGGGCTGGAACAGTGGCAGTATCCATATCCACAGATGGCCCCAGATCAGGTGAGGTAAGGAGCTGGCCTGGGCTTCATCCAGAAAGTACAGTCAGGGACAGCACAAAATGAGCTTAGAAACAGGGCTAGCTATTACAAATTATCCAGACAGAAAAAAGGACCCAAGACAGGACTGGACACAAAGCCACTGCAACACAGCCTTAAGGTCCTTCCAGGAAGACCAATCATGAGAAAGTAACTGATAACAGTCATAAAAGGGCTTTTAAATGGATTAGCTGAAGTAACTCATGAATTTGGTTCTGTTTCAAAGGAGAGATGATCAACAGGTGCATTACAGCAGCACCACAATCAGCTTCTGAAACATCTGAAGACAGGTATCTCTCTTTCATACTTCATAAAGCACACCAGGATTTGGTTTGGGGCTTTTTTTGTTGGTATGAATGAGCAATTAGAAAGTGTCTGGAAGGTGCCATAAATGGTGAGGAAGCTACTGAAGTCTTTAAATAGTAGTAAAAATAGCATATACTTTGAGGGGTTATTATTAAAAGAGTTGATGCCTCTATTTCTAGATGTGGAGGACTGTGTATGGGAGTCTTCCACATTACCTACAAAAGTATGTGAAAGCTTTATTAGTGGAGGAGGTTAGCAGATCTCACCTACAAGGTGCTGTGTTGCCATGGTATAGGGCAACTCACTAAAACAATCTCCTGTCTACCACCACAGTCCCTGGAAATATTTTCCTGATAGAGGGTTTTGAAAACAGATGCAACAATTTCCGTATTGTGAACAACAGTATAATTTTAAACCTTTTTGTTTCCATCCTCTACTGAGATTTCTTCCATTTAATTCTGACCACTTGCACTAGGCTTCGTTTCCTGTTCCTGCAAAAGCCGGCTCAAAGCTAATTTCCCTTACCTTCTGCTGCACTCATAGGTATAGGAACTGAGCACTCAAAAGCCAGATTTGTACGTAATCATCTTAAAACACAGCCAGGTCCCCCACCCTCCAGACTTGATAGGAAACAGAAGACTTAGTATCATCATGGCTGCTTAGTCAAGCAAATAAGCTTGTTGCAAAGAGCTGACAGAAGCTGCTGGAAGCTCAATTAGTTACCTGCTAGGAAGCCTGTCCTGCTGAAGAGATGGTGTTAATGTTGTTTAAAATGTGGCTTAAGTAATCCCCCTGTTGCAGAATGCCTGTATCCTGGGACAAAGGTCCAGCTAGTTTCTGATGGGCACCCTGCCATCTGAACAGATGGATATGAATGTGGGCAGCCACAAGTACTCCAAGTACATGTATTCTGTGTAGACACCTGGAGCAACATTAATAATGGGAATTCTCTAAATGTCCCTTAACCCCAAATTCCTAAATCAAGCTTCGTGTGTGTGTTTAGAGAGTCTACATCAATGAAATCATACCACTGTAGACCAACTACAATGAAAATATGTATAAAACCTGATCTCTCTGTCTCCCTCACACCAACAAACACACCTTTAGCACGGAGAAGTAACAAAAAAACAACTCCAGGAGGTAGTACTATTTTATTTTCAATTGCTGATCTTGGCTATGTTTGCAACGAGGCAGGTGCCGCTCAACATCTGTGTTATCCAGTGTTCGGGAAAGAGTGAAGAGTTTGCCCTTTCTATATAGTTCAGGAAAACAGGAGTTCAGGGGAATGCAAAGACTTCTCTTGATATCCTGAGCCCTCAGATGGCACTGTGTTAATCTCTGAAAAGCATTTTTATCTTCAAGGAAGGAATAGCTTCACTCTGTGATGAGAAGAGAAGGGCTTTCTGTTCAAGGACATTACTGAAGTCCTGTAGGACTTTTTCTTGTAGTCCTGCTAATTGTATTTATTAGGTTTCTAATCACTCAGGTTACATTTGAGCTCCTCTCCCAAAAGTGGAGTTAAAGAAATAGTTTTGATACAACAGATGGGCATCTCAGGCTGCAGAGAGAGGGCATAATGCCTCTTAGCAGACAGGGGATGGATGGGGCTATGTTGCTTTTCTCCATCATGAGACTTCTTGGTGGGTTCATGCAGTGACTGGACCTCTATGAAGATCAAGGCTGTTCTTCCATTGTGCTCCTGCAAAGTTATTCCTAGAGCTTCTTTCTGTCCGGTATTCAGGACCTTGTGCAGCCCTGGATCTACACTAAGGCTAAGCAAACACATGCACATACAGAAAATGAGCTTCCACCTGCATTGGGCCCCATGGAATTTTCCAGGAAACCTGGCCAGAGCTTTGTGTTTCTAACAAAACCAAAACAGTTTTTAAATCCAGCTTCAAGCTTCATTGCAAATATTTCTCACAGCCCTGTATAGCAGGAATAATTACTGTCCTTTATACAAATCCCCCAGTAAGTAAATTGTAGGATTAAGGTTAATGTGCTAGATTAAACTGACATATTTATTTACTTCCTCCTAGAAGGAAAGACTAAAGGATGGTGACCTATCAGGTGTATTAATTCAACATCTAAGCCTGCTTCAGCTCCAGTGACTATCTCTGCAAGTGCCAAGTCTCGGCCCAGCGGATTCCAGTGCAAAATTTCATACACAGAAGTTCCGTTGTCTCAAATATTTTACCTGTTCTGCTCCTGATTTTTCAGATGGTAATGTGTAGAACTTTTACAGTGCCTTCCCTCTAGAGTTTCAAAGGGCTCACAGTGAATTACACCTGCATTCATCCCACAGAAAGCATCACTTATTCTCATTTCACAAGTATTCACTCTAATTCAGAGACTAATGCCAATTTTTTCTATGACTTGTCTGGATGAAGGGGACAATTTGTGCATGATTCAGAGTCACTGGGCACTTTGGGAGTTCCTTATTGTGATTTTTCCTGTTGTAAAAGCCACAATCCCGGCTATGACAATATCCCAAACTATACATACTTCAGAGCAAAGAGGACATCTGGATCTCCTGCTGCTTTGTGATACAGATACTGCTGTTGCAGTCATGTTACCTGTATGTTGATGCTGCAGTTGAGGACACTAATGAAAAAACAGATACCTTGTGTTAGCTCCATAACATCAATGCCTGAATAGGGACTGGACTGCTTTGCTTTTCAAGCGAGTATTGTTCTCGTCTGCTTTCCTGTGTTTATTATCTGTAAGTAACCAAGTTATATGCAACAGCACTGCCTGAACACATCACATGGGTATCATATGATGGGTAGCACATACTGTCCAGAGTTGCCCAAGCAGGTGATTTTCTGCAAATTAATGTTAGAGGTTTTATGTAACTACTGAGATGGAGACTTCCTGCAGCATGTTGTTTGTGCATCCTTGCAACACCTAACTAACCAGTGAAAGAAGGAGAGAGAAACAGATACTAAATGGAGAAGCAACGTTCCGACAATCACAAATGATGTGGCAGAAGCAGGACTGGTCTCCAAAAAACTGACTTCCAGTGCCTAAACTATTCTTAAGGCTGTGAACTCTTCAATAGTGGGATGTGGTAATGCACTGAAATACAAAACACTGTCTGATAAAGACATGTCTTTTCTCACCCCAACACTAGTGACATGCCTTCTACACTCAGGTAATCCTCTCAGGATAACTTGGGAAAACCATCTAGCTGCAAATGCCACATAGGTTTGCACAGCAGGTTAGGAGCAGGGCTGGGATCTACCTGAAACCCAGTGACATGAGCATCTGTCTGTTCTCCCCTTTCAAATAAAAGTTTCATCCCCACATACTGGCCCCAAAAGGTTTCTATATTTATCTATCCTTATTTTAGGAGGCCTGCAGGAGAAATGTATAGATTACAGATGTGGTGCTCCTTGTTTTAGCTAAGGTTTCCAATAGGGATAGTTGTTTTGGGACAGAATCCCAGCCGAGAGTCATTTGCTGTTCGCCTGCCAAAGGGGACTGCAAGTATTGCCAATGATCTGCTTGACTTAGATTGAACAGTTCACAGCCTCTGAGGAAGGGGAGGAAAATTCCATCATGAAATAGTTGATTTAAAGTGCTGTATCCCACAGTGACAGTAAAGAGTGTTTGCTAATAGTAATGCAGCTTTCAGAAAGAACTTTAAGTTCAGCTTTCAAAATGTGTTTCTGCTTGGGACAGGGCCCAAATTAAACCTCTCCCTCAGTTCAAAACTTCAGTGAGTTTTGGACAGAAAACCAATTCTGATTTCACAGCTGATGCCAGTTTTGCAAATGTGACTGGTTATAGAGAGGAGGAGGAAGAGATTCTAGTGACATATCCACCTCCTCTTCCCTAAGCATGGAGAAATGCTACAGGCATACAGCCTTTTCCTCAGTCTACATACTTTTACTAGCACTGGACTAGCTGTTTCTTCTCTGTTAAAAGCAATGGAAATTTTACTCCTGACTTCAGTTAGGGGGGAACTAAAGCTTTTGCTAGTTGGTATAATTGCACAGATAGTGTTTCAAAAGGAAACAAGGATCAGACGGCTACATGAGTTACATCTGGCTTTGAAAGTGCAGCCCTGCATGAAGTGGAGAAAGATGGAGTATTTCAGGGGTTTTGATACAGAAATCCCAAGTATATGCCTAATTTAGCATTCTAACTTTTCTTTCATTAAGTTAGATTCATATCAGTGAAGACGAATCAATTTTTCCTAGTGATAAGCTAATAGATACAAGGAATATGATGTCTAACATAAATGGTGTGGAACGGCCACAAAAGATGCATCAAATATCAATACTTTTTTTTTCTCCTAATGAGATGTGGCCAGTCAGCTATCACATTAGTCAGCTTACCTCTAGATTGCATTCCTCTATAGTATGACTTAAATAAGTAGATTAAAATTTCCCAGTACCCCTGACATGCAGGAAAATCAGATGATAAATTAGACCCAAGTTGCCCATCAATATATACTGGAACACATGGCTGCACCAAAACCAGAGAATCATGGTAGCAAGAGTCATCAACAACCTGTCACAGCTGAATTTTGTAGAAGAGGAGATCTGTGATCAAAGGCTGCAAAAAACATCCCCCTCAATGCCTGCCCCTTTCCAGGGATCTGGCACCACTGGGTCAGACTGCATCCCTCCAGGAAATTGGGGGATCAGGAGCTGGGAAAAGGAGGGAAGTCTGTCCATATTGAATAGGAAATCCCAAAAAAGAGTGGCCTGCACAAAGCTGTATTTGATAAACAGGCTAATTCACAGTTTCCAGTCTCTCATTCATAACTAGCACAGATGGTTAATCTGGAAGGAAGGATGAAAATGCTGTCTTCCATTGACTGCGAGTAACACAAATGGACACATCTAATTGGCATGTTATCGCTCTACAGTGCTTTCTAGATCTGGCATAAAAGCTTTCACATCTTATGACAGTTCAGGGCTTATGCTTTGTGTTCTTGTAAAATGTCACATTACATTAGATCAGTAATCTCATGTAATACAGTATAAGACACTGCCACTGAATTAACATGTTGTAGAAATATTTTTAGTTGTTCTTTTTCCTTGGAAACACATCCTGGCTCTTATCTTTCTGAAAAATAATCTGTGTTGACATATTGTAAGGTATAAAGCAGAGTAAGAATAACAATTATGCAAAAAGGTTAAGAAACTTGAAGGACTAGTGAAAACGTATCTTTAGGGATTTGCAGCCCACCCAGGACTTTTTGCATGTTGAATTACCACACTATACAAAGTATGCATTTTAATTGCTGGGTGAAGTGCATACGTGTAAACCAAACTGTTGAGAGAGCAGCTGCAGTAGTGTTACCACAATGATACGCAAGCCACAAATCCTGTTGTTGAAACAGGCTATTCATGAACTGCTTCTGTGACATCCTCTGCCTGTGAAGTTAGTTGGGGTTTGGGGAAAAGAAAGAACATCTGATGTTCTGTTTTACCTCTTCAGCGTTAACTCACTGACATTAAACTCACACATTTATTACACTTGTGGTTTTAACATTTTAAATCTGCACATATTTCCTATACATTCATAGCCATTGTGTAGGGATGATGCTGTGAAAAGCCAGCATCTCACTGATATTGTCATGAGCCAAGTGTGCAATCACCTTTAAGGGGAGCCTCAGTGAATCACAGAGGATTTGACCCTGTTTCACAGAATAACTCAGGTTGGAAGGGACCTCAGCCCAATCTCCTGCTCAATGCAGGAACAGCTCTGAGGTCAGATCAGGCTGCTCAGAGCTTCACCCAGGTGGGTCTTGAAAGCCTCTGAGCATGGAGGCTAGCTACACAGCCTTTCATCCAGTCTCTTTCACTGCTTGACTTGCCTCTTGGTAGGTTTTATATACTCAGCATGATCATCTCTTGCTCCAACTTGCATCCTTTGTCCCTCATCTTCCTAACAAACACCACTGTGAACAGCCCGGCTCCATCTTCTTGATAACTTTCTTGTGGGTTGCGGAAGGCCCTCACTTCCCCCTGAAGCTGTCTATTCTCCAGACTGAACAAGTCCATTCTCCTCAGGCACTCCTCACCAGGCAAGTGCTTTAGCCTCAGACCATCCTGGTGGCCCTCCACTGAACTAAGTTCCTTTTATTTATGCCTTTCTTTTATTGGGAGGGATAGGTAAAACAGTATTATAAGTGTAGTCCAATAAATGCTGGGTAAAAGAGGATGGTAACTTCCCTCAACCTACTGACCGTGATCCTGTGACTACAGCCAAGGATGCTGTTAGCCATCATCACTGCCAGGGCGCAGGACTGGTTCATGCTCATTGCTGCCTGCCAGGACCCCCTGAGCAGAGCTGCTCCCCCAACCTGTATCACTACAGGAGGATCCTTCCTTCCAAAGTACAGGACTTTGCATTTATTGCTGTTGAGTTTTGTAGGATTCCTGTTGGCACATTCCTCCAGCCTGTCTAGGTCTCTCTGAATGGCAGCCCTGCCCTCAGGTGTATCAGTTGCTCCTTCCAATTTGGCATCATCTACAAACTTTATAAAGAAGCACTTCATCACCTCCTCCAGGTCACTACTGAACACCCCATAGACACCCTTATGGTGCTCCCCTTGTCACTGACCTCCTGTTAGAGTATGACCTGTTAATCATTACCATCTGAGCCTGACCATCCAACCATTTTTTTATGCATTTTTTTGTCAGACCATGCAGACCATAAAGTCTGTCGTGGTTTAGGCCTGCCACACAGCCCACTCACTGCCCCCCCACCTCCTCCCTCGGCTCCCGGAGGGATGGGG
>WYDI02019636.1:345-14255 GCA_009867235.2 Psittacus erithacus | reverse complement strand
CTCTTCCCTTGTAATTTCCTTTATCATTATTATTATTGGTGGTAGCAGCAGTGGTTTGTGTTATACCTTAGTTACTGAACTGCTCTTATCTCAACCCATGGGAGTTACATTCTTTTGATTCTCCTCCCCATCCCTCTGGGAGTGGGGGGAGAAAAGGGGCGAGTGAGAGAGCGGCTGTGTGGTTCTGAGTTACAGCTGGGCTTAACCCATGACACTCCTCCACAGATTTTGTTTTCTTTAAGCAGGGAAATAAAAAAAGCATCTTATCCTTGTTTTTTATCATAGGCATCAGATAAAGACGTAGGCGCTTCCTGAGTACAGCAACACAGAATCATAGAATCAGAATGGTTTGGGTTAGAAAGGACCTTAAGATCATCCAGTTCCAACCCCCCTATAAGTCTATGATTCTATGAAAACATCTGGATTTTTTTTTTTTTGCACTAAACCACTCATGTTTGGACGCCTGTTTGAGAAAGCAGGCAGTGGATAGGGAGATTCCAGTCTTCCTGCATACTTTCCTAAAGGCATTTATGATAATATGAGTTTTGAAATGGTGAATATCAGAGGAGTGCAAGAAGAGACACTTCAAGCTTTGCAAGAATGAGTATCTTAAATAATCCAATGTCCTCAAGTTTTCAGGGAAACTGAAGACAGAAAAGTGTATTAACTCATAGGAATAAACAATCCCAAGTTCTGTTTTCTCCCTTTCCAGACCTTTGTGGAAGGTCTTGTTGTGAATAGAAGACAAGTCATTAATGAGAATGGTCTCTTTGACTGAAGTGACTTCCCAAGGAAACAGGAGTTGCAGCTACAAACCCCTCTGGAATCAGACAGAGCTACAACCCCCTCTTTGCAAGTTTTGCCTAAAGTTCTTGTGTAAGATTCAATGGAATCACTTCCTTCCCTTCCAGCTTTGTCTGGCTGTGCTGGGTGTGATGGGATCACTATGGGATGGTGAGGAAATCTACACTGGAAGTAGTTACCTCTTTAAAAGTTAGTGTTATTATGGAGCTTGTCTCAGGTCAGGCTGGGACATGTCAAGCATTCCTGGCATCCTGTGAGCTTGGCAATCCCAAACACAAGGATGGATGAGGTGAGGCCACTGCTGCATCTGGTAGCTTCGGATGATAGATCTGAACCAATCCTGACCTGAATGCTAGAATTAACCAGGTCCTTTATAGGCAGGAGATGGTCTGAATACGGCTCCTAGTGGTTAAAAGCACCCATGACATGTTCTATAAGAGGTTTGCTGGCGTTCTTGGAGCACTGGATGAGTAACACTTCCCGCTCCCTGGAGTTACCCACTGTAATCTTCCTTCCTTTTTCAGATTTGATTTTTCATCCTTGCTTGGAATTCCTCTGTAATGAGAAGGATGACCACTGTGAGGAAAAAGATGCAAACACAGAAAGGATGAATAGTGCCCTCACTCCTATCCATCACAGGGTATTTTAGGCAAACTATTTTGCTTTTTCCTACCTGTCTCCCCATTTGTGCACTACTGTGCATGTTACATGTTAGGATTTCAGTTACAGTACATGATCCCATTGTGAGTGAAGCAACTGAAATCTGAAATGAAAAGGTAACCCTGTCTCAAACCTCTCTGGAGATGTAGGACAAGAGACAACAGATGGATATTGTCACAGAAGGGAATTTCAGGCAGCAGTGAAGTGATACAGCTAAATGTGACAAGCAGGCAGTGCAGGGCATAAGCTGTTGCCAAGGCTTTTATATTGTGGCAAGAAATATTAATGACAGATTTGAGAGAAGCTAATGAGAGAGTTGTGTAAATATTGTCGTAAGCCCAAAGCATGAAATTGGGTGTTTGAACATCTAACAGTAGCTAATGTCTGTAGTAAGCATGACACCCATGAATTTGTAATGGAGGTTAAGGAGGTTAATTCATGAGCATGCCTAAGTGTGTTTAAATACCATTTAAAAGTATTGGTAAATTAATGATTCCAGGGAAAAATCTTAGAATCATTATAAAGAAAGACAGCATGGTTTAAAAGCTAGGCACTCTTCATCAGGGACTGTAGTGATAGGACAAGAGGCAATGGGCTCAAGCTGAAACAGGGGAAGTTCAGTTTAGATACAAGGCAGAATTTCTTTACTATGAGGGTGGTGAGGCACTGGCACAGAGAAGCTGTGGCTGCCCCATCCCTGGCAGTGTTCAAGGTCAGGCTGGACTGAGCTTTGGGTGACATTGTCTAGTGCGAGGTGTCTCTGCCCATGGCAGAGGGTTGGAACTGGATGATCTTAAGGTCCTTTCCAACCCAAGCCATTCTATGATTCTATGATTTTAGACAGGCAATGTGTGAAGGAAATGCAAGCCACAAGGCCATGACTTTCTCATACAAGCAGAGGAGGTCATACATATGAAAATTGCCAAAAGGATTTTTTACCAGTTGCAGACTGCCATATCAGATTGGGGGTTATTTTCATTTGCAGTGGCTAAAATACTTCACTACGTGTGTGTGTTGACTTCAAGAAGTTAAAGTATTTCACTGTGCACCCACAGTGAAATGGCACAGAAAGAAGTGTGTGTTAGCACAAATGAGCTAAAATACACAGCAAGACTTAAAGCCAGCATGTTCCTTGCAAAGCAGTTCACCTATCTCAGCACCAGTGAAGTAACTATCATAGAATCCTAGACTGGTTTGGGTTGGAAGGGACCTTAAAGCTCATCCAGTTCCAACCCCCTGTCACAGGCAGGGACACCTTCCACTAGACAAGGCTGCTTCAACCCCTGTGCAACCTGGCCTTGAACACTGCCAGGGATGGGGCAGCCATAGCTCCTCTGGGCACCCTGTGCCAACGCCTCAATGCCCTCACAGGGAAGAGCTTCTTCCTTGTATCTAATATAATCCTCCCCTCTGTCATTTGAAAGCCATTCCCCCTTATCTTGTCACCACATGCCCTTGTCAGAAGTCCCTCCCCAGGCTTTTTGTAGTCCCCCTTTAGGTATTGGACGATGGTTATAAAGTCTCCTCTGAGCTATAATGAAGGAAGTGACATATCTAAAATCTAACATTTTGCTTAAGCATGTCTCAGTGCCACCTAAAATTTGATTTTGTAACCATTATTAGAACAGAAAATAACTTTAAAAGGACTCTTAACTTTTAATCTAACAGAGCTCCTCAGGGTCAGTTCCTGACACAGACCACTGTCTGCACTGTCTGCAGTGAAGACAATTGGAAGAACCACTGTGAAAAAGACTTTGTATGAACTTACAGTTATCTGTGACATGCAGCAGCAGCTGAAGCACATTTCCTGACAAACAGACCCTCCAGTTTTGTATCCTTTTGAATTACTGCAAAGATTTATTGTTATGTTTCAAACTTAGGCGATTTTCTCTGTCCTGGTTTCAAGAGTTGAACTGGAGGTTGTCAAACCTGATCTTTTTCAAGAAGCCTCTAGAAACATCTTTTAATGTGATTTGTGCAAGATGATTCAGGCCTGAGCAAATGTGACCCCTCTGTGCCTTACTTCTTCCCAGACAAAAGCAGTCGCCTGCAGCTGTGTCCATCCTGCCCTCAAAGGATTCTTAAGATGCCACTTGACATGTTGAATATATTTGAATGAGTATTTTCTGTCATTACCAACTGAAATAAATCCTGTCTTCTCCTCATGACCTTCAGAGCTGGAGCCCTGCAGAACAGCATTCTTCCTCTTTCAAACAAGTAGAAGTCTGATCACCCTGTATTGAAAAGGAAGTTGATGACATGGGAAGTATTTTGTTGTTCAAGAGAGGTGGTGGGTTAGATGACCTTTAGATCATAGGGAACTAATTTAACAAGTCAGAAGCTTTAGTTTCAGACCAGCTCAGACATGAGCTCACTCTGTGGCTGCGGGCACGTTTTGGGGTATTTTATTGAGTTCAAATTCATTAAGACTCTGTGAAACCTAAACCAGGTTTGTTGAGTCTCAGGGAAAATCAGGTTTTCCAGAGGATCTGCGACTCCGCCTATCAACAGTTAAGTGGTGGTGACAAAAAGAGCTGGGGCTTTCTCAGCTGGAAGGTACTGCACATAAAAGGAAGATGAAAGGTGGACTTTATGGTGGGGAAAAGCCTGATTTCAGTTATAGGAAACAGTTTGCTCCAATTAGGCCCTTCAAAGAAGACAGGACTTTGATTCAGTTTGTATAGATGCTGGCAATGATTATAGCTTTCTCTCCTCTGTTATCAGCAGTACTGGGGAAGTCCACAGTTCACCAGCATTTTATCTGACTTCTAGTTTCAGAGAAAGGGTCAATGATTTCCCCCAAGCTTCCTTAAAGATATCTTTAGCTGCCAAGAAACCGTGATGGACGTACTCTTCCACTTAATATTGAATTCAACTGCAGGCAGAGAAACAGTACTTCTGAAAGCTACACTTTCAAGCTACTTCAAACTCAACATATAAAAACATAGTCGAAATCAGCAGCTACTTCTGAAATTCCTTGCCTCCCTTTAGGATGTGCTTCCATTTCAAAGGAAGAATAAAAGAAGTAAACTCTGCATTTGTGCTAAAGTAAAGTCAGCTGGGTTTTAATAGAGAGAATGGGATTGGTTTTATCCTCAGGTTTCCCTTTTAAGTATTCATTTACTGCTAACCCAGATTAAAACCTCAATTGCCATACTCATGGCAGTTTTAAGCTCAAATTGTCCAGCCCAAGTTAAAAATACACTTACACCTCTTGTCTCCCAACTGAACTGAGTATTTTTTGAGTTGTCTTTTTTATGAAATAGCTGCTTCTTACCTGTTCCTTCATGGGTATATTTATGAATTATGAACTAATGTTTGACAGAGCTTGAAATAAGTCTTTATTCATTAGATCTGAAGATCAGGAGTTGCATAAAAGAGAACCATACATCTAGCCCAACCTCTTACCTGTCCTGTCCACAATGTTTGCTTTGAACAGATGGAGCAAGACAAATAAACTGGTTAAAGATAAATCTTGTAGAGCTCCTGCACCTGCTTTTTCTGCACAGAAGGTGAAACAAGCAGATAGCTCAGGTCCTGCTAACACTGTTTGCCTGATAGAGAAGACAGCAGTGCTCTGACCTCTGCCATGTGATCCTACAGAGATGAGTCATGGCAAACAGAGGTGCAGATACAAGTAACAGCATTACTGTGCATCACAGGGACAATGCTGCCCATCCTATTCAATGGGCTGGACGGGAAGGGAAACGCAGCTTGTTACATATGCAGTTCATCTGAACTATGAACTTTGGACTAATCTTTCAGGCAGAGTAATTTGCTCATCTTAGTACTAGATGTTCAAAGTCAAAATCAGGTGAAAAAAGTCTCTGTATAATGTAGCATCTGCTTAATCATGCCAATGAGAGTCTGAACAGTGACTGTGCAGATCAAGAGCGGGATATTTATCTCCTCAGTTGTAACTGGAAAGATGCAGATGTGCAAATGCTCCTATTAACTTCTTAGTTAACTTGTGTCTTTGTGCTTTTACTAGAACAATTAGGATGAGGTTAATCCCACTGGTCTTTAGGAACCAAGTGAAGTCTCTAAATTGAAATCTGCTCTAAGCTCCTTCTGTTCTAAGTGGTATCTTCATCCCATTGTCTGAATCCTGGTCTAGGTTGCTCCACAGTCGTTATGAGCAAGAAGTGCACTTTCAAAACCAACTGTCATCTTTAGATGTTGCTGTGTAAAAGCAATATCTACAAGCCTGAAACACAAGAGGCTGGAGGGAAAAGACTTGCTCTGGTCTGCTACTACATAAAATTAGTGGCAGTGATGCTGAGGAATTCAAATGCTTGTGGAACATCTTTAACTGTCATCAGCTTCTGCAGAGTTGGTTCCTTGTGGGTAGTCTTGGAACTTCTGGTTACAGAGCTACAATTATTTTCTCATACCACATTAGGCTTTCTTAACTATGCTTTCCCAGGGGCGCCATCACTGTAGCTGATTGTCTCAGCTGTGTCCCGTGGTGGGTCTACATCTCTTTGATGGAAGGGGAGTCTTTTCTCACAGAGACTACCCCTGCAGCACCTCTGCTGTTACCATCTGGACATGGACACCCAATAGACCTGCTTTTATAAACTGTAGAATCCAAGAAAAATCCAAATTGGAAGGGATGTCTTAAGGTCTGTAGCATAATTCCCTGCTCAAAGCAGGGCTAACATGGAAATTTGATTAGGTTGCCCAGGAACAGGAATTTCACTACATCTCTTTGTCAATTTAAAGGAACAAAAAGTGGATAGGTAGATGATTGCAAGAGAGGAGACCAGAGCCTACTCTGTAATTCAGACTTGGTCATGACTCAGGGTGGCTGAATGCCATGAAATCTGTACTGTGTTTAAAGAAAAATCAGTACTGTCATCCACAGTTTGCAGTGGAAAGTGTTCATGTAACAGCAGTCATCATTACAGGCCACCATGAACTGCTTCCATTCTGCCTGGGGCAGAATATGCAATGAGGGTATGCAAAGATGAAGAGTGAATGTCCCTTAGGGTAAAGACTATGAGTTTATACCCCATTTAGCAAAGTCTGGATCCTGATGGCTTTAGGTACTACTGGAGTATAAGTACTAATGACTTCTATAGGAACCATTTTGAGCTCCAATGCCAAAGGTAAGGACCGTCTGTAGAGAAAATTATGAGTATCTGCAAAACTTGACGGCTTCAGCCTCCTTCCTTTCACAGAACCCTTTCACAGACCCTTTACTTTCACAGAGACCTTGCAGTGCTCCCCTGCTGCAAATCAGAAAACATCTTGTAACGTAACGTAACATAACATAAGGAAAATGATTCACTGGGTATTTCCATGATCTTTTTGAGTGGCACTATAGCTACAGGGTGAAAGCAGCATTAACACATGTTAAGCTCTGAAACCAGAGGATACCTATAACTCTCATTTTTTTCAGGTACAGACAGTTCAGGGTTATCATCACTGCAGGCAATTTGAATACTGTCATCCTAAGGAGTGAGGACAGATGCCTGGCTGAGACTAAATGCTTCCTGGCATGGGAAATGGGATTAATAGGTAAAAACTTAGGCTGGAGAAAATTACAGGAAAGCTGTGAAGAGCTGGGCATGATCCTTCTCCTTGAACAGAATGGAAAAGTAGAAGACAGTAGCTGTTACTTATGCATTGGCAACCTCTGAATCTTCATCTCACACACCTTCTTCCTTTTCCCTGCTGGCAGCTGGAGGGGTAAGCACAGCTTTTCAGAGCTCTGCCATAGATTCCAGAGGTAGCAATGGATGTTTTGTTATCATACAGTTGGCATGTGTTGGGAGCTGGCTGGAATGAGACTGGTAGTGAAAGACAATAAAGGGAAAACATTGCTGATGCTGTGAGTGAGATGCAGTTAGAAGGAATATGAAAGCAAGGCTGCAAATTCTGCATATTCATGCAATCACTGTCTGGAGGGTGTACCTGTTAGATTTAAGTCCTGATATTTATTTTAATTTAGCAGAACTGGACACCATCTGTACACAGAGAACATTGACAAAACAAGCCCATGTTGCTTGGCTGTTGGCTCTGTAAGCTCTTCAGAGTAAAGACTACGCCATGGGTCCATCAATGGTGTTTCAAGCCCCGGGGAGCATCCAGGTGTTAGGAAAAAATAATGAGAATACAAAGATATTGCATGGGAATTCAATAGCTGGCTCAGTGCTGAATCACAGCACTGCTTTTGTGCTGTTTAAGGTTTGCTTCTTGCTCAGCTGAAAACCAGAAGACTTGGCTGTTACTTCACAGGATTTAGATAGATCCGGATCATTCAGAAACTCAAGTTGAGGTTTGTTTTGTCCCAGACAAAATGTGCTGCTTTTTAAAGGTGTTATATTTGATATAAAGGCAGTCTTTATAACATATTGCAAATATATTGCAGCACTGCACCCTGCAGCACTTCTCTCAGCACTGCTTTATTAAAAGCCTCTTGGATTCCTTCCTGGTTAACACAGATTGGTCTTGTTACAGTAACTCTAAAGACTTCCATATTGAGGTTCAGGTTTTGCTCCACATCAAGAGACTGAATTAGTCTCTCAAATTAGACTGAATTAGGGTGGTGAGGCACTGGAACAGGCTGCCATCCCTGGCAGTGTTCAAGGCCAGTTTGGACAATGTGGTCTAAGGTGAGGCGTCCCTGCCCATGGCAGGGAGGTTGGAAGTGGATGATCTTAAGGTCCTTTCCAACCCAAACCATTCCATGATTCTATGATTCTATGAATGTTTCTGGGCAGTACATAAATAAATTACCATCTTTCCATTGAAATCTTTATTATAATTCCATGATTTGCAGAGGTAATCATGCAGATCATTATGAAAAGGTGATTGCATCCTGTTCAAGTTCATCAGCTCTCTACTGGCAGCAAATTGCAGTAAGAAATCTCCCATGAAAAATCTCGTTAAAACCATGAGAAAATACATGGAAATATGACTTAAAGAATAGAATTGGCAGGAAAAACTGCTCATGGATTCATTTAGGAACTCCACCAATGTGCTTTTTTAATTAAACAACGTTGCTTTCTTGTAACTGCAGCCAGAGAAAGACACAACAGATTTTTGTTGAAGCAGCTTTTAGTGGAAGCATGTATTGTGATCATTAAAGACACATGGATCCTATCAGTGCATTAGCAACTTTATGAACTATGAGCAACTTGCAGTGCCTGAAGAAAGGCCTGAGAGGGAACGCTGCACATGGTTGTGCTGAATTACACATTCCAGAAATGCTTGAAAGATTACCTCTCTTTTGGTGCAAGATGGGACAGTGCAGAATAACATATTTCACAATTCATATTAATGTCACTTCCAGCCATGTTTGAAGAGGCCAAAATGGAATCTGCTGAAAGATGTAAACCACTTTCCTTTAAAACACTGGCAAAACAAAGAAATATCAGGACACAGTTCTTGTTGTGCAGTTATCCATATCTTTGGATGAGTGCCCTACTCTGCAAGATACGTATACTCTACTCACAGAAACACCTCTTGCCCTGAGGCATTCACAGTCCGAGGTTGCAATGCAATAGTGAGCTGTGTGGACTTGATCCTGAAGGACAAAATGAGCGCTGAAGAAAAGATGCAGCAAGTGAACTTGACAATACATAAAACAGAGATAAGAACAGAACTAATAAGAAAACGTTTAAAGCCTTCAGTCTGTACAATATGAGAACTCACAAGAAGTCTGCCTCTTTGCCAGGACTTCAAAATAAATCTTGTCTTCTGTAGAAGTACTACTGTTTCCAGCTCTAGCTTGGGATATATCTATTTTGAGGTTCTCATACAAATGTATTTAGTACATTTGTATATATAATATGACAAGGGGTGATGGGTTTAAACTGAAACAGGGGAAGTTCAGGTTAGATATAAGGAAGAAGTTCTTTACTGTGAGGGTGGTGAGGCGCTGGCAGAGGCTGCCTAAAGAAGTGGTAAATGCTCCATCCCTGGCAGTGTTCAAGGCCATGTTGGACAGAGCCTTGGGTGACATGGTCTAGCATGAGGTGTCCCTGATGATGGGAGGGAGTTGGAACTGGATGATCACAATGTCCTTTCCAACCCAAACCATTCCATGATTCTATGGTTCAAGCTCTGAAAATGTGATACATTTTTACATGACATGACACAATTTACCCTCAGTAAGTGAACAGCTTTGCCGAGGATATTACAGTAGCTATGAGCAGTGTCTTCTGAGTCACTGCTTCTCTCAGAGAAAGCTTTCCCAGAACACACAACAAACTCCTTTTCCACTCTGGAATTCGGTAATTGCCTTTTGCCACAGCAACTGTTAATAAAATAAAAACCTCTCTTTTTTCACAGCCACAATAAGCCCTCCTGGAACATATTATATATAATAGTGCCTGGGACTGACCAAACTGGCTCCTGATATATATGTGCTCTAAAACACAAAAACCTCACAGCCACCCCTCAGAGGATTATTTTACACTAGAAAGGTCAGAGTTGCTCTTTCTGACACTTCAGAACTTGACACAAGGTTAGTCTTTGTGGAATATGAACCTACCTTTGTAGAATTGTCTGTCATTTCCATTTATGTCAGGTTGTGTTACTTCACCAATGAAATGTATTTTGGTGGTTTTCTTCTACTAGAAGATTTGAGGTAAATCAACTCTGAACAATTCTCCAAACACCAGAGAAAGATAAACTGAGATAAGGGAAGACAGCATCAGATTCAGCTGTGTCAGAAAAGAAAATCTAAATTGTCCTAAAACTGATTTCTTAAAATACCTTTGATGAACGATTCACCTTTGTAGATGAGAGATTCTCTCTGCACTTCAATTAACTCAATACCCCCCTGAAAACTGAAGTAGCCATTATGGAGGAATAAACAAGAACCAGAGAAAACAAGACAGTGGGGACACAGCATGAGTTAAGTTTTCCAACCCTAAATTTGGCAAATCTGTTTCTTTATACTAGGAGCGCAACATGGAAAACAAG
The DNA here is from genome assembly GCA_009867235.2 of Psittacus erithacus. Classification (NCBI taxonomy): domain Eukaryota; kingdom Metazoa; phylum Chordata; class Aves; order Psittaciformes; family Psittacidae; genus Psittacus; species Psittacus erithacus. The sequence goes on along the minus strand of WYDI02019636.1, from coordinate 3,854 downwards.
CACAGCTGCCAGGCGGTGTTTGAAAGACATTGAGGTGCTGGAGCAGGGACAGAGAAGGGCAATGGAGCTGGTGAAGGGTCTGGAGCACAAGTGTGAAGAGGAATGGCTGAGGGACCTGGGGGGGTTTAGTCTGGAGAAGAGAAGGCTCAGGGGAGATCTTATTGCTCTCTACAACTGCCTGAAAGGAGGTTGTAGTGAGGTGGGGTTGATCTTTTCTCCCAAGTAACGAGTGACAGGACAGGAGGAAATGGCCTCAGATTGTGCCAGGCAAGGTTTAGATTGGATATTAGGAACAATTCCTTCCCCAGAGGGTGCTCAGGCACTGAACAGGCTGCCCAGGGCAGTGGTGGAATCACCATTCCTGGAAGTGTTCACAAACTGTGTAGATGAGCCTCCCAGTGACATGGTTTAGTGGTGGCCTTGGCAGTGCTGGGGAACGGTTGGACTTGATGATGTTAAAGGTCTTTTTCAACCCAGCTGATTCTATGATACTTGCTGTACATTGCCTTATTGCAGTTCTTGATGCAGTTTTTGTCTGGGGATAAACTGAGGTCACTTGGAAGATACTTATTTTACATGGAAAATACAACTGTTTGCTATTCTGGTTGGATCTAAGCCTGGATCAATCTTCTTCACCAACCTTGTAATGTGAACATTTAAATATGAACAATCTTGTCATGTTTAAACAGTTCCCAAGCTTAGAGAAGTTTGGGGTTTATATAACAAAGTTAATTTTATTTATATATGCTGCTTTTTCCATAAAGAGAAAGAGAAGCAAAGACAAATCTTTCTAAAGAGAGAGATGATGTAAGGACAGCTACAAAAACATCAAGAGGGAAAGTGTTTGACTTTTCTATGTGTTTCACTAAGCTAAAGTTAATTATTAGTGATGTTTACAACATTGGGCTTTTGTTGAGCTATGAACTGCTGATAGATCTTTCCTGAACCCAGTGGAGCATCCCAAGAGATTCTTCCAATTCCAGTGACCAAACCAAGTTTACTTTATCTTTAAAAATCATAAACAAATTCATAGTTATGAATTATCATATCCATGCTTATTTATTTTAAGGTTTCTTACAGTGATGTCTACAAGAAGCTGTTAAACAAAAACTGTTCTTGGCTTTCTGTATCTATCTTTGTGCACTGACCTCTCCTCTCTCTTGTCCCACCACTTCAGTAATCCTGAATCTGCACTTCTTTTACAGCACTGTAAAGGACAAATGTTACGAAAACTTAATGCCACTAAAAAAGCAGCTTCAAAATCTCTGTGGCTGCCTGAGATTGTGCCAGATGGTAAAGAACTAGAAGTATAATAAATATCATGTTAAGCAGATTTGAGGGACATGTTCTGCATCCCACATAAATAAAACACTGCTAAAACGAACCCTGGAGTGATGCGATTCAGGAATAAGCTCTTCTGTAGCTTCAGGAATATCTCACATTATCTACAATGCAAAATGTTTCTAATATTCAGAGCACTCTGATTAGTCTGGTTCTTTGCCAAGACCTGGCAGCTTGGAGTTGCTGCATTTCTCTAGATGCAGGGGTTATGATAAAGCTCAGGGGTGTTTTTTCCCCCTCCCAATACTTTAAAGATTTTTTTTTTAACAGAAAAATAAAACTACAGCTAGCCTCCCTATCATTGAAACACAGAAGATATCTGTATCACAGAAACACAGACATAATGAGGAGTAAGTGCTGCATTGACACCCAAAGCTGTTTCCTTGGGCCTCAGTTATCCCATCACACACACACAAAATTGTGTTAAATTTAAAGGTCATTTACTGTACAACTTTGTTTCCTTCATATGAAAATGTTTAACCCTCTTGCTGTATTTGTACACAGCATCTCTGAGAATGACAGAATGATCCAGATCAGAAAGGACTTCAGGAGATCTCTAGTCAAACCTCCTGCTCAAAGCAGGGTCAGCTCTCAGGTCAGACCAGTTCACTCATGGCTTTACTCTCTACTGAAAGTTTGCTCCTCAAAATTCAGGGTCCTGAGTCTCCTTTTCACCTGGCTTATATTCCTCAAGATTGGGGTGTTCACAGTATAGGTGTCTACAACTCAACACCTCACTCAGAGCTCCTGTCAGGGTTTATGGAAAACAACTCAACCACTTCCATGCAGTCTCCACCATGATTGCCAAACAAATCCCATTCACGCTTCCTAATTCGGAAGAGGTGAGGGCAGAAGTTTGGAGATGATTTGGAAGGCATTCCAAATGTAAGGCTGAACACAGAAAGTTGTATCATATCACCTAAGAGTATGGGATTTTGAGGGTGGCCTTGTTAAAGCCAGACCAGCTCAAGGTTTCTCATCTGATGGGGTAGGTTATATTTTATATGCAAGATCACATCAAAGAAACACATGACTTGTGAAATTATTTTCTCCTGTCTAGCTAAACCATAAACACTGTCTTTGAAAGCTGAATTAAGATTTCTATGTCAAGGGAATCTTTAATTATTCAGCTATGGCCCTCAGGTCTGATGAAGCCTTACCCATGCTGAGGATATATCACAATCAGGTTTTTCTGCATATAGCTCTAAGCAGCCAATTCTCACATCAGAGAGTTAACATACAAACATTCCCTGTGTTTGTGAGCTTACAGAAAGAAAACACATCACAAAAGCTGGCAATTCTTCCTCAGCTGACAATTTTTCTTAGGAAAAAACTGATTTAACTACAGGAATCTATTTGTACCACTGACAGAATCTTCTCTATATGAACTATTTTGTCTCTTCCCAGTGGCCCCTTATAGGAGGTTTCCTACTTCTAGAGTTCTTGAGATTTTATCAGATTCACGTTAGTACCTTTCATCTTGTAGTCCTGTTTTGATAAGAACTTCACAGTCTCCTTGCTTTGAGGGCTACATTAATTATGAACAACAACCATCCAGTATTTATCATTGCAGAGAGCAGAGAAATCAGAACCTAATCATGATACAGATTCATCAGCTACAGTGTGACCTAGATTTCTTAATGCCCTTGGTTCATTTGCCATTTTCTTTTAATGTGGTCAAATATAAGGTCGTAGTCATAGGTCAATGAATGGAAGATGTAGGACTGTCACGTTGGAAGTAATGACCCAAAGACAGTGGTACAGGGTTAAAGTGGATAACCAGTTAAAAATTACACCCTTACTGATGATTCATATATGTCTTTCTCTGATTTAATTAGGTGGGGATATCAGTTAGAAATAGGAATGTGACTTCCCACTCTATATCCAGCAATAGTAAAGCTTAGTTTTAATGTTCATAATTCAAAGAGTCTTGGAAAAATGGAAAAGGTTGAGAAAAGATGCACACAAGTGATGAGGAAAGAAACTTGAACAGGATGGGTTGTATAATCTCTTAAAATTGATAATCTTAGAATCAGAGAATCATAGAATAGCTAGGGTTGGAAAGGAACTTAAGATCACCCAGTTCTAACCCCCTGCCATGGGCAGGGACACCTCATACTAAACCATGGCACCCAAGGCTCTGTCCAACCTGGCCTTGAACACCGCCA